>OVBA01000062.1:0-114516 GCA_900406435.1 Lepidium aucheri | reverse complement strand
AATGTTAGGTAATCTAAGATCATAGATTAGTTAGCTACTCTATTCTAAGCACTAAAGTTGCCTATTTATTCCTAATTTATCAATTCTTGTAACCCTAGAAAATCATAAACTTGATTGGGGAACTAATCAGATATGGCGAAGAATATCATATTGAAAGACATAAGGAAAAGCATAAAAGTAATTTGTATTGAAATAAAAAGGTTTTGAATTCTTCTCCAATTGTGTGGGGATCGAAGTTCCTCTCCCAAAAACTCAATTACAGGTTTTGATCACGTAACAATGGTTGTTCTAAAAAATAATTAAAATTGGCCTTATATAGGTCCTAAAAATCGCAGGTGTAAAATAGGAAAATTAGGTTTTATCCTTGTCAGTTTCGAGGATTGATTGATTAAGGGTGTGGATTGATCGATCAGGGTTGAGTGCTTGATCTGCAAAAGGTCTTGGTTGCTCAATGGATGGAGCGTAGCTCTTGCTGAACATCGAGGAGAGACCAAAAGAAAGATTCCACTCCAAAGAACTCATTCGTCATCAGAGCATCGCATATTAATTCCATAGTAAACTAAACAACGCTTTCCTGTCATAATCAAGACAACCTTGTACTTCCCCTAGTCATTGATTACTACCCAAGTTGAACCCCACAACCCAATTAAGTAATTCAAATTCACCATATCGACTTCCTAAAGTTTCTAAGTGCGGTCTCACCGATGGAACATCCATCACAGGAAACATGAGTTTCTCTTTCAATCTCAAAACTACCTTTGATATGATTCTCTTCCTCTCATTTCACCACATTGCAGCCGATTTTTCTCTACTTACCTAGGATATCATTTTATTTTTTCTATCGGCTTCACAACCAATTTTTCCCTACTTACCTAGGGTGTCATTGTATTTTTTTTTGGTTGGTTCTTTAGTAACTCAAATAATGTAACAAGAGTAGCTTCATTGGAGTTTCCCTTGGTAAGCTAAAATGTTCAAGAAATCAGCACTATCATTGATGTGAATCTCAGGCTACCATCATTACATAAATACGAGCAATGTCACTGGAGAACTTTTACCGTCGGCTTACCACATGCTCTAATTTATCAACTAGTTAATTCAAATTAAGCACAACATACCGAAAAATGAATAAAAGAGGATGAACCATACTCACACAGGAAAATATGTCAATACACTGAGAAGAGAACTCGATCCTAATTATACTAGCTCCATAGGTGAGAAAATTAAGTCAAATTAGGGGTGAAGCCGACACGAGATCCATCAAAACACTAACATGGATATGGGTGGTACTGAGATAGTGTCAAGTCTCTGGATTTTTAATAGTCAATCGATCCCTAACAAATAAACATTGACGGTACTTAGTTCATGACATGCAACAATCCTCAAAAATAATAGTTCTAGGCAATCAGTTTTAGACATCAAAAAGATAACAAGTAATCAGAAAATGAATTAGCAACAACGAGCATCCTCCCCCAAACTTATTTCGCACTGTCCCGGTGTGATAACAAGAGTGAGAAAGAAAACTCGCATAAAAGGAACAAAAACTAGGAAGATTCAAGAAAGGGAAAGAAATTGATGAACCTGTACCCGTGATTGATCAATCTCTGCTTGTGAGTGATTGATCAGGGCCTGCTCGAGCTGTAGATCGATCCATGCTCGCTCTACCAATCGAGCGTATGAAGCTTGGAGTCCCCAGTCGATCAATCCAATATGCTCGGCCGATCATTGAATCCCGCATATGTCGGGTGGTCCATATGATTGATCGATCTACGCCTTCCAGGTTGATGAACCAATTGCGCAATAGTCCCTTTCCATCTAAGATCGATCAATTGTTTGACTGATCGATTGATCGGTTCCCTTTTCCTAAAAACAAGGAAAAAAGAATGCAAAACAAAATCTAAAATATTACTAGTGGATTACCTCCCACTCAGTGCTTGTTTAGAGTTATTAGCTTTACTTCACATGCCCTTTGTTTAGAGGAACATTAGTCAAGGGAATGGAATTCTCCTTGGCTATGTTCATATCAGCAAAGTAATGCTTCAAACATTGGTCATTCACTACAAACTCGCCTCCCTTGCCATCAAACAATACTACAGCTCCATAAGGACGCACTTCCTTGATGGTGAAAGGTCCTGACCACCATAACCTAAGCTTTCTAGGAAAAAGTTTCAAACGAGAATTAAACAAAAGAACCAAATCATTAGCAGCAAAACTTCTACAAAGGATACACTTATCATGAGCTGCCTTTTTCCTTTCCTTGTAGATCCACGAGTTGTCATAGGTCAAGTGCCTGATCTTTTCAAACTCATGTAGCTGCATGGTTCTTCGTTCAGCTACTGGCTTGATGTCATAGTTCAAATGCTTTATATCTCAGTTAGCCTTGTACTCGAGGTCAACTGGAAGGTGACAAGACTTCTCATAGAACAGATGGAATGGGGTTGTACCCAAAGGAGTCTTGTAAGCTGTCCTATATGGCCAAAAAGCTTAATCGAGTTTTGTAGACCAATCCTTCCTCGTCGAGCAAATAGTCTTTTGAAGAATGTTCTTGATATCTCGGTTTAAAACTTCAACCTGCCCACTTGTCTGTGGGTGATAAGGTGTAGCCACCTTGTGATGAACTTCATACTTCCTTAGAAGACCATTGCATGTCTTGTTGATAAAGTGGGAACCACCATCACGGATAGCAACTCGCAGAACACCAAACCTAGGGAAAATAACATCCTTGAACATCTTCAACACAACCTTAGCATCGTTTGTTTGGCTGGCTAGTGCCTCAACCCATTTAGTAACATAATTGAAAACTACAAGGATTTACTGATTCCATGAAGAACTTGGAAACAGTGCCATGAAATCAACTCCCCGCACATCGAAAACTTCAACTTTGAATATAAAGTTCTAAGGAATCTCATTCCTCTTTCTAATATTCCCCTGTCTTTGGCATGAATCACACTTTAACATGAAAGCATGAGCATCCCTAAACATAGTAGGCCACCAAAAACCAGCCTATAGAACCTTCAAAACTATCTTGAAGGTTGCAAAGTGTCCTGCATAAGAAGAACCATGACAATGAAACAAAATCCCTGTAACATCATCCTCGGTAACACATTGTCTGAAAATCCCATCAGCACACTGCTTGTAAAGATAAGGTGAATCCCAATAGTAGTGTCTGATGTCGCGAAGGAACTTCTTCTTCCTATAATCGTGAAACGCAGGAGGCTCAACATCTACAACCTAGTTAGTAATCTCAGCAAACGATGGAGTACCCGGAACCCGCGAAGGATGCGCAGATACACCACTGGTCTCGATGTGGTATGAATAGCATAGACTTGCTCCTCGCGTAAACTATCATCCAAAGGTACCCTATCAATCACCCGAAGCCTTGACAAGTGATCAGCCACTCAATTCTCTATGTCTTGTTTGTCTTGGATCTCAAGATCAAACTCTTGAAGGAGGAGAACCCATCAAAGTAGTCTCGGTTTTGCATCCTTCTCAGAAAGAAGATACTGTAGTGCTGCATGATCTGTGTGAACAATCACGTTAGAACCAACCAGATATGACCTGAACTTTTCAAATGCAAAGACAATAGCCAACAATTCCTTCTCTGTTGTAGCATACTTCCTCTGAGCATCATCCAAAGTTCTGCTAGAATAGTATATCACATGTAGTTTCTTGTCTTTTCTGTGCCCCAAAATAGCCCCAATTGCATAGTCACTTGCATCACACATAATCTCAAATGGTAAGTCCCGATCTGGTGGTTGCACAATCAATGCACTCACTAAAGCTCCCTTTAATGTGAGGAAAGCTTCTTCACACTCCTTACTGAAATCAAACTTGACATATTTGCACAACAGCTGTGTCAAAGATCTGGCCAGCTTCGAGAAATCCTTGATGAACTTTCTATAGAAACTCGCATGACCTAGAAAACTCCTCACCTCCTTCACAGTAGTTGGTGACTTCAGACTAGTTATGATCTCAATCTTGGCTTTGTCGACCTCTATACCATTTATAGATATCTTATGTCCTAAGACTATACCATCTCTAACCATGAGTGGNNAAATCATCCATAAACACTTCCATAATATCCTCAATCATGTCAGTAAAAATGGACATCATGCATCTCTGAAAAGTCACTGGTGCATTACACAAACCGATGACATTCTGCGATAAGCAAAAGTGCCTTAAGGACATGTGAATGTGGTATTCTCCTAATCATCGGGATGGATGGGAATATGAAAGAAACCTGAATAACCATCTAGAAAACAATAGTAAGAATGATTAGTCAATCTCTCAAGTATTTGATCGATGAAGGGCATTGGAAAGTGATCCTTTCTAGTCAAAGAATTCTAGTTCCTAAAATTGATACACATCCTATATCCTGTAACAGTCCTAGTAGGTATCAACTCATTGTTCTCATTCTTAACTATAGTCACACCTCCTTTCTTAGGTACTACATGAACAGGGCTGACCCAATTACTATCAGATATAGGGAATATAATTCTTACTTCTAACAGTTTCATGCTCTCTTTCTTATCAACCTCCTTAAGGTTAGGATTCAAACGCCTTTGGTTCTCTATAGAGGTCTTAACGTCAACTATCAAGTGAATCCTATGCATATATAATTCATGAGAGATTCCAGGAATATCATCTAAGATATAGCCTATTGCTCTATGATACTTACGAAGTTCGCATAATAGTAAAGCAGTTTTAGCATTTTTTAACTTAACATTGATAATCATAGGATAAGTCGAACTAGGCTCAAGAAAAATGTACCTTAGCCCTACAGGAAGCATTTTAAGCTCGACCTTAGGAGATTTGAGTTCACTCCAAGGATTGTCCATAGATGATGTGATCGATGGCTTAGGTGCATCGAAGGCTAAGTAAGCAACCATCTACTCAATTGCCTTACTCGAGTCCAACATCTTGGCATAACTGGCTGCTTCCTCACTAAGAAACCCATACTCCGATTCTTTCCCCGTGAGTACTATATCTAGAGGATCCTCAGTTAAAATCTCATCAATCACTTGATCTATGATCTCCTCAGAATCATCAACCATAAATGTCATCCCATTTAGCATAAGCTTCTTCAGCATTCTGTCCATCTCGAATCTCATGACCATATCACCTAAATGGAGGTCGATTCTACCATTCTTCACATCAATCATTGCTCCTATAGTTCTAAGAAACGGCCTCCCTAAAATCAAACGATCCTTAGGCTTTTCATCGAATTTGGGAACCACAAAGTCTACTATACAAGAGCATTCCCAATCTTCACATGCAAATCCTCAAGAATACCAACTGGGAGTTTGACCGAACGGTTAGCAAAGGTCAAAGAAATCCTAGTCTTGAAGTCTGTAAACCAAAGGCGTAGTGCAACAGAATATGGCATTAGGTTAACACTTGAACCAAGGTCACAAAGAGACTTCGCAATCACAAGGGAACCAATCTCTATTGAAAGCACAAATCGTCCAGGGTCTTTTTCGTTTTTGGGCAGCTTGTTTTGAAGTACATTGTTGCAGTCCTGAGTGATCATCATAACCTTCTCTTCCCCTATAAACTTGTTTGTAACTAGCCCCTTTGCATAGCTCTTAAGAGATGGCATCATCTACAACGCATCAACAAACGGCAACCTCACATTTAAATCCTCAAGCATCTCTTTGCACTTAGCAACTTCCAAATCTTTTTGAGACTTCTTTGGTGGAATAGGGTATGGATGCTTTGGTACATAGGTTCTCTCTATAATAGTAGCTGATCTCTGACTCGGAACCACTGGGTCTTGTGGAGTTTATTTCAGCGTAGAATTTTGTTCAGCGTTGTTGATCGATTGATCGTATACGAGATTGATCGATCGCTCCCTATAGAGTGAAATTTTCCGTTTTTCCTTATCTTCCTCGTCATCCTCAATATCTATCATCACATCCTTTCCTGATGGCTTCCTCACAGGAGGTTCTAGGTGCTTACCACTCCTCAAAGCTACAACATTACATTCTTGGTAGCTATCATAATGGGAAGGAGATGAATTCGATTGTTGAACTTGAGCAATGACATAGTCATACTTCAAGTTAAGTTCTGTGTATAACTTATCCAACTTTGCATTGATCTGAGACGTGGTATGATGCTGTCCTTGGATGAGTTGCTGTAACATAGACTTAATCTCATCTTGACTACTACCTAAGGAACTCTTTGGTGTAGATAGTTGACTAGACGATAAGTAAAGGTTGCTAGACGCCAATGTTGAATTCGTATACCCTGTATCCATATCCACTCATGTCTCACAGTGATGCACAACCCTCTTATTCTTGACTCCACTTGTTGCAATGAATTCATCCAGCTTCTCACTAATCCCATAAATCTTATGTGACCGAAAACCTTCTGACTCTTCATCGGAAAACGGTCTTTAACCATGCTTAGATCACTTGAATTAGCAGCCAGATTGATGATCAACGCATAGGCGTTCTCCTTTGTATTACTCATGAAATCTCTCTTGCTTGATGCATTCAACAATCGCATGTACTCCCAATTCACACCTCCATAAAAGAATGTCAAAATCTGATCATCACTAAACCCATGATGCAGACAATCTCTCTTGTATCCCTTGAAACGTTCCCAAGCATCACTAAAGGACTCATCTTCATGGTGTTGAAAGTGTGGAAATCTGATTTTTGAGCTGATTTTTCTTAGCTTTTGTAAAGAAGTGATTCAAGAAGGTATCTCTAATATCATCCTAAGAAATCAACGAGGCTGGAGGAAAAGACTTGATCCATCTCAAACCTTTACCTTCCAATGAGAACTTGAAGAGGTTGCACTTAGCATAATCTTCAGGAATTCTACTTGGTGCTATAGTGTTGCATATCTCTTTGAAGTTCTCTATGTGGTCCATCGGGTTTTCAGCTGAAAAACCATGGAATGAAAACTACCTAATGAGTGCTATCAACTGTGGGTTCAACTCATAGGTAACCCCATGTTATGGAGGTATAGAAATCACTGATCTATTATGGTAGTGAACATGAGGAGTATCCACTTCCCGATAGCTCGGTGTTGAACCTTTGCATCTCGCTCTCTTTTCAGCTCATTAACTTTTCCAAAGTAGCCTTCTAATCCTGGTCCTATTGACCATTCGTGACATCCTCAGGATTGTCCATAGTAGTCACACCCTGAAAAACAAAAACAAAGAAATAAAAACAACGTAAATAAAAGATGTCTTAGACTAAAATTTAGTAGTGAAGCAAAAGGCGACAATATTGGTCCTTGTAAATGGCGCTAAAAACTTGATGTTACTCAGGCTTTACCCTATATATCTATACTGCAAGTGCACATCAAATAAAGTAGTAATCTAGAGATCGTATCCGTAAGAACCATGTTATCACGCTATTAATTATGAAACTCAATTAGTGCTAAGATGTATAGAAAGTTGGTTGTAAACTGAATTGAAACAAACTCACGATTAACAATCAATCAATTAAAAACATAAGGCTTAGGAAGTTCATCACGAAACTAGAGAATTCGAACCAGGAAACTATTCAGGAAACATCCATTCAACAATCTCGACTCAGACATAAAATTATAACCAATCCACTATCATGATATCAATTACTATATCTAGCAACCTAGTGATCCTAACTATCGTTGGTACCAAGAGGCTAATATGCATTATTGATCAGGTCTGATAAGTCTACAATCAACCTTAACATCAGCTATCATGGTTAAGGATTGATTGCTCACCTAAAGAGGATCCAATTTCTAACAAGCTTTTGGAATGTTAGGTAATCTAAGATCATAGATTAGTTAGCTACTCTAATCTAAGCATTAAGGTTGTCGATTAGGTGGAGAACACATCAAACAATACCTATTTATTCCAAATTTATCAATTCTTGTAACCCTAGAAAATCATAAACTTGATTAGAGAACTACTCATATATGGCGAAGATTATAATATTGAAAGACATAATGAAAAGCATAAAAGTAATTTGTATTGAAATAAGAGGGTTTAGAATTCTTCTCCAATTGTGTGGGGATCGAAATTCCTCTCCCAAAAACTCAATTACAGGTTCTGATCACGTAACAATGGTTGTTCTGAAAAATAATGAAAATTGGCCTTACATAGGTCATAAAAGTTGCAGGTGTAAAATAGGAAAAATTAGGTTCTATCCTTGTCAGTTTTGAGGATTGATCGATCAAGGGTGTGGATCGATCAACCAGGGTTGGGTGCTAGATCTCCAAAAATTCTTGGTCGCTCAACGGATCAAGCATAGCTCTTGCTGAACATCGAGGATCGATCGATCAAGGTATGATTCATTCTTAACCAAAGTTTGAGGGTATAATCCAAACTATTTTTCACCCGAAAAAAATCTATAATGCAAACAAACATTCTGAAAGCCGATAAAAATGAGGTATATCAAAAACTATACATATATATTTTTGAAATTGACTTATTATTTATAGAATATTCCTTTAATATGCTTATTTTGAAAACCTAATTGACTACTATATATTAGATCAGAAACTTTACGTCACAATTAACATAAATCATTTTCGTTCTTCACTTCTCTAATTTATTTGGTAAATAGTATATTCATATCTTTTTATTTTGACTCAAAAATACATCAACAAGGATTCAAAATAGATATCGAAAATTCATAAAATTGTTTATTTTTAAAAAATTTGGGAATTACAAACAAGAATTCAAAAAAGTTATCAAAAATTCATATAATTGTTAATGCTTTTCAATTACAGATTTGTTAAAATAAAACTATTTTAAATTAGCATTATTTTAGAATATTTCTTTTGGTAACAATATTTTGTTTCTGTTACACCAAGAAAAAACACAAATAAGAATTCCAAAATTGTTATAAAAATTTATAATAGTTATCAAGAATTCCAAAATAGTAATCAAAAATTCCAAAATAGTTATCAAATTGTTTTTTTAAAAAAAATAGAATTTTTTAAGAATATTCCATTTTGATACCATTATTTAGTCTTTGTTACAAGAAAATACACCAACAAAGTTTCAAAAATAGTTATTAAAATTCATAAAATTGTTAATTTTTAGAAAAAATCACATACGTTAAAATTAAACTATTTTTAGAAAGCAATATTTAAGTATATTCCTTTTAATAACAATATTTTGTTTTAGTTACACCAAAAAAAAACACAAACAAGAATTCAAAAATAGTTATCAAAATTCATAAAATTGTTAATATTTTATGAATTTCGGATTTTTTTAAAAAATATATTTTAAAATTAGCAGTATTTTAGAAAAAAAAATTTTGATAACAATATTTAATCTTTGTTACACGAAAATACACCAACAAAAAAACAAAATAGTTATCAAAAATTCACAAAATTGTTAAATGTTTTGAAAAAATTTGATTTATTAAAATTAAATTATTTTTAGAAATAGAATTATTTTAATATATTCTCTTTTGATAAAAATATTGATAATAATTTCAAAAATAAATGAAATCCAATTGATAAATAAGTTTGAATATTTCTCAGCCTTTATATAAGATTTACCTGATACAAGGCTATAATCAACAAAAAGCAAAAAAAAGCAAATACTTGAAAATTCGATGCTCAAAAAAATGGTTCTACATTCTCTCTCAGTTCTTAAACCAATCTGTTTATAATGGAAAATCAAAGTCAAAGTCATTTGACTATGATAAACCTATACCAAAGAATATGGTCAAACAGTTGAATTAGTTTTGCTTGATGAACAAGTAAGTATTTTCCTATTATTTTTTCTATACATTTGTATTTTTTTGAAATTTTTAACAAGAAAAAAAATTATTTTAAGGGTTCAAAAATTCATCCAACAATAAAGAAAGATCTTATTGGAAAATTTGGTCATTTGTTTGGAAGAGAGAGATACTAAGATAATTAATAATTTTCAAGTCTTGGAAGTAACTGGTTCTTTCAAAACCAGTTCTTATGAGTATAAGATCTCATTTGTCGGTATTAATTCTGTAAGAGCAACTTATCATTTGCCAAATAATTTATTTACTCTTGAATTTGTAGATTTCAGTCAATTACTTGGCACAAATCTCGATAATAATTGCCTAATTAGTGAGTTTTCTATATCTCTTACTTGAAGTTTCATTATAGTTAATTTGAAAATAAATGAAAATGCATATCTAGGATATTAGGCAATTGTTAGATGTTAAATAAATAATGCTAAGTAATTGAAAAGATGTCACCCTAATTTTTAAAAATAAGATTTCATTTTAATCTTATTTCGTATTTTATTATTTGTTTTAAAAAATGTATAATATTTTTTTATTAAAAAAATATTTTTATGACTATAAAAGTAACGAAATTAATATCATTCCAAATTTATTATTTGAAATATTTTATATCACATATTTTAATTTCAATAACAAATATATTTTTAGGGATGTTATTGGGCAATTGTTTCATGTTGATCTTATAGTCGTCGTTCAGACTAATGAAAAAAAAACCAAACAAATTCATTTCCATGCTGAGTAAGTTTTCTTTTAATATTATTTGAATAATTTTTTATTATAAATATATACATTTTTATTAAAATCTATTATGTATAGTGATGCACGAACTGATTGTGTACTTTGGGAAAAATATGATGAGCCTCTCCAAGAAAAGTTTTCATCAAGGTATAATAATAAAACAATTGTTGTTATGCAATTTGCTAAGATTAAAGTATTTAGAGGTAAATAATTACATTTAGAACTTTTTTTTAACTCAAATAATTTAATTTAAAAATACTAATATAATGTCCAAATTGCAAATATTACAGATATGATATCGATCTCTAATAGTTTTGAATATACACAGTTGTGGATTGATAATGACACAACACCTAATGTATTGGTATTACGAGCTAAGTAAGATTTGAAATTTTAAAACATATTTATAATAATGATTATTGTAATGTTATTTTCATGATGATAACATTATTACTATTTTTATATGATGCATGCAAATTCTTTTGAAATTTTTGGCAACATTATACCTTAGTTTCTATATCATTATATATTACTTAGTTCATTTAATTAGTGAACTAATAATTCTTTCATTTATCCCTTTTTAGATTCCTTGATGATAATTTGCAATTGGCTGTACCTTCATCACTTGCATTATCTAAGGATTCTTCTTCAAAAGTTTCTGGAAAATTTTGTAGGCGTTTTCTTAAGAAGACAATCTACAAATTTGTCAATACCACCAACGTAACTAAAATTAAACAGTTGTAAGCTTTGTTTGATATAAATACAAACTATATCAAATATGTTAATAATTAACCATTCTTATATTTTACAGTAGATTGGATCGTATATCATCATGGTGTCTATACTTAGCATAAATTACGATTACATGTGATGCTATTTGAGTTGCAAAATTTGCAACAAGAAAGTATTCTCTATTGATTTTTATGAAGGAAACGATGTTGATGGTGTTGAGGTCTTAAAAAATCAAGTCTCGTATTGTAGCAATTGTAATTCAAATCTTACTGAAGTGGTTCCCAAGTAAGCTAACGTTTCCCTTCTATACATTTTAAAATATATCATTCTCGAAGTTCAGTATCCTTAGATTATCACCCTATATAATATAAAATTCCATATAATTTGATTTTATAGGTAGTATTATATGCTTTGTTTGATTTTCATGTATCCTTAATGTTTTTTTATGTATTACATTATTGTGAAAGTTGGAGATGATACAAGGGAAACAAGATTTTTAATGTTTGATTATATTGCTAAGCAAATAATTAATCGTTCCATAGTAGACTTAGCTGAAACTGTCGTAGAGGTAAAAAATTATTTTGTCTATTCTAAATTATCTATATATCTGTCGAGCATTTTTTAAGATGGCAAATACAAAGTTATGTTATATATATGTGTTTATAGATTGAGAAACCTGAAAAATTTCCAATAACTATTACTAATTTGATTGCAAAGAGTCTCGTATTTGTTGTTGGTCTTGAAAAAAACATCTTTTAAAGAGTTACGATCATACCTATAAGGTTAATCAGTTGGTAAACAAGGTTAAACTACTAAATAAATTCAGTGAAACACAATCTTCTACTGTAAGTTTATAAATTAGTTACACGAAAGTATTATTTTTACATAATTAATGTGCTATTTGAACATGTAATTAGTTTATAATGATAACCTAATTTGAACTCCTCATCTAGGATAATCTATATGTTGTGCACGTGTAACCATAAACCATCATATTTCATTTGTTCTTTTTATAAAGGATGATTTACTCAAGTACTCCAGAATTATAGGGTTATGACTTAAATGCTCTAGAATTATCCATAATGACTCAAATACTCTTATATTTTTTTTAATTGCCATTTTTCCCTTTTTCACTTTTGAGATGTGTAAACAAAAACGTAATAACAAAAATACCATTAAAGAATTATGCCACATCAGCGAGCATCAATCGCGTAGATCTACCGCCATGTCAGCATAAGCTCAACCAAGTTTTTTCTGTTTAGTAGATTTTAGTAGACCTTGGACCCTTTGTATTAGAGTTTGGTGCAGTTAGCAATGGTAGTGTAGTAGAGTTTGGTAGAGTTTGGTTGAGCTCGTCCACTGTGTTGTAGAGTTTGGTAGAGTTTTATTTGATAGTGTGGTAGAGTTTGGTGGAATTAGCAACACTAGTGTAGTAGAGTTTGACAGAGTTATATGGTAGATTTTGGTTGAGCTCGTCCACTGTGTGATAGACGTTGGTAGAATTTTATTTGATAGTGTGGTAGAGTTTGGTAGAGTTAGTTACAATAGTGTGGTAGAGTTTGGCAGAGATGACTCATTTAACCTAGATTGTAGAATGACAATTTTATCCCTTAATTATTGCATCACCTACCTTCTTTCTCGCTAACTCAATGCAGCCAAACACCATTGAAACACAAATCACCATTGTTGCTTTACCTCATTCCTTACCTTTTGAGCTTATTTTGCTTGGTTTTGGATCTATGGATCAAATCGTTTTAGTTTGTGGGAGTTGGAAACTCGACCAAAATTATTGGTTCTTTCTGGTAGATACTTCTTATGGTTGTAAAATCATGGAATTGAGTGAAAATATGTGTTATGATGAGTTTGTGAGGATAGTGCATGAGATTTTTTTCTAACTCAAGAGATTTACAAGGTAAAACTGAGTTACATATCAAATGAACTCATGCATGCACTACCACAAGATACACCTCCTATCTTCATGACTAACGAGAGGCAATTGCGTGAGTATGTGCAACAATATTGAAAAGAGTCAATTCGTATTTGTGTGTAGATTTCAAGGAGATCTCATGTTCTGGTGGAATAATATGTAAGCTTTGAGCCTAAATGCGAGCCTTCCTTTGAACTATTTGATTCAACATTTGGTAGAGTTAATTCAACGTGTGGTAGAGTTACTTTTACACGTGGTGAGTTAGGCAGACTTTCAAGTAAGAAGAACAACACGTTGACTATGATGAGGAAGCAAAATGATATTTGACTACTGTGAGGATGTAGATGGTGCAAGCTTTGGTGATGAAGACTTCATAAATGTTCAGAGGAAATGCAAAGAAGAAGATAGAAAAAATCTTCCTCCTAAGAAAAGAGATTCAACATTTAATGATGACTACTTAGACACCAAAATGAGGTCATTTCAATTAGTTGTTAGAAAAAATTATCCCACAAAAGATGATTTCGAGTCAAGGTTAAAGACATATTCTGTTTTACATAGGTTTGACTTTGATGTCGTATTATCATTGAGGATGTCATTGGTTATGAGATGTTGGGTTCCAAACTACACCTAGAGTGTTTGTGCTTCACGCCACGATCATGAGAGGGCATATTTCCATATCCGAATATATTATGGAGAACACACTTGCTCAGTTATGGAGATGTAATCTCTGGCACATCAAGAAACGCTTGATATTCTTGGTTGTTTATACTTGGATTTTGTTGGTGGTGTTGGGCCTTCTGTTCTTCCCACTTATGTTGCTGAATTAGTGAACAAACGTTTTAGTTTGAATGTACAATTCCTTCATGATAGACTTTGGCATAGCTAAACTAGTACGTGGTAGACTTTGGTTGACTTTGGTAGACTTTTGGTTGACTTTTGGTAGAGCTTGATTGAGTTTTGTATAAACGCATGGTTGACTTTGGTTGACTTTGGTTGAGCTTGGTTTAATTAGGTTTGATATATGTTAGTAGAGTTTAGTTGAGTTTTAACTTCGCCTCTTAGTGTGAACTTTGTACAGATGAAGTACTAGAAGGCACATCGTAGTTTAAGGGAAGCTCGGGATCTAGTTAACTTCAGAGAATAGTTTTGAAGTCTTCCCTCGTATTTTTATATGGTTAGACGAGCAAATTCGGGAACACTTATCAAGCTGGAAGTAGATGGAGATGATAGGTTCAAGTTTCTATTCCTTGCATTCAATGCACGCATTAGAAGATTTCCGTATATGAGGAAGGTTGTTGTTGTGGATGGCCCAAAACATCTTTGTAGAAGCTGGGATAACCCAAATCATCTCATCTAATGTCCCATCGAGAATGTCTCGGATTATTCTGTCAACTTTGGGATCCCAAGCATCTCGAGGCCACTCAACGTATATAACTTCATTAGGGTTTTGGAGAAGGTGCACCATATAAACCTACAAATGAGAAAAAATAAGTCAGACATGAAAAATATACTAGATTTACCAAACTCTACTAGACTAAATATGATGTCCACCAAACTAGACCAGAGTCTGCCATAGTTTGCCAAACTATTGGTGTACAAACCGAAAATAGCAACATACAACACCACCAGCAACCCACCATCTTCCTCTTGGCAAGAGAACAATCCTTGCATTCCTTTAATATCCGGTCAAGCTCTACCCAGTTTAGACCATCACCGTGGATTAAACCCATGTCAGCCCATAAATCTATGTCTACTAAGTTTGCATCATTAGGATCAGGCAACCCACAGTTCAACTGTGTGATATGGTGAAACTGATTCAGAGAAAATTTGATTGGGGGACCATCGCCCAACAGCCACAGTTCATTCACCTTATGTGTGTCAAGCATATTCCCCAACATGTGTTGTACATATTTGTTTGCCCATGAGAACCGTGCGCGAGCAAACTACAGTATAATACAAAGTTGAGAATTCATCTTTATGTCAATGTAAGCATCAACACTAAATAAGATCCCTCATCGATGTTATCCTCTTCAATGTACAGTAGTGGTTGATGCTTCTAATTATCAACGAGAACCTTTTGTTGCAACCACCCTCTTAGGGTACTTCTCGTCATCCCCCATAACTCTGGAAAATAAACAGGAAAATAGTTAAATAATAAACTCTACCAAAGTATTCCATAAAAAACAAAACTTTAGCACACTAGAACATAACTCTACAAAAATCTACCAAACTCCACCAACGTCTACCAAGCTCCATCAAACCTAAAACTAGATTCACCAAACTCTACCACACTATAAACCAATTCTATCAAAGTCTACTGCACTATAAGTAAATAACCTAACTCTACCACAGTCTACTACATTATAAGCATATATACAAAACTCTACCACACTATAAATTACATTTACTAAACTCTACCAAAGTCTACTACACTACAAATAAATATGGCAAACTCTATCACACTACCAAATTACTCTACCAAACTCAACCGAGACTCAGCTATGTTAGAAACAAACTTGACCAACATGTAACGAAGACAAACCCAGAAAATCTACTAACCTATACCACAATAGCAAATTCATAATCGAGACAAAACCCAGAAAATCAACCAAAATCTACAAAAGTACAAACTAAGAAATCGAGAATAAACCCATAAAATCTAAATCCTAAAACCAGGAATAAATGATTTACCTTGATCAATTTGTACCTTGAATACCTTATTGTTCTAAATTGTTAAGATGTCATCATCTTTAATTTCTTTATCTCTAGATCTCTTACTTGAAATAGTTTCATATTGTGCTTTATCTTCTTTATATGATTTTCTTAATATTAGATTGGTTTAAAAGTTATTTCATGTCTTATATGACAATCCTACAATGTTGCGCCATCTTACTTTAAAAGAACTAGACGATGATCCGAATTTACACCACCCTTATAAATTCTTCAGAAAATTCAAAGAATTGAGTGATATTGGAAATCCTAAAGCCATTTATAGGTTGTGAATTGTCTATTTTTTCCACTGCAACAACAAAGAAGAAGGACTTGAAATGTTTCAAGAAGCTTCTGATAAATATTTTCTTGATGCAAAATATCTTTATGATGTCATTCTTATATGCCTTGAAGAAGCATCAAAAACAAACAAGTAGATAAACTACTCTCTTCTTTTATCAAAGACAACTGTGGTTGTGCTTGTCAAAATTCCAAATTCGTAAAAGAAAACGATTTTTAAAATCATTACGGTATTGATAATGATATGAATAAATCTTCTCTCTGTAAAATTTGTTTATGGGATCATGAAATCAACCTCTTATTTCGGAGTTTATTTTAATTTTTTATATTTTTACTATTTATTGTTTCATTTTTTATTTATTTTAGTTTTAATCAATTTTATTTGTCTTGATTGAATTTATAATATTTATTTATTACATCACAAATTTTGTTGGTATAACGCAATAAAAAACATAACAACAAACTAAAAAAGACACATATAAACACTAACGCATATATATGACAACCTATAATAAAATCACATATAAACATTAACTCATATATATATATATATGTTTATTTTTTATTTTACATACAGCCACATATATATGACAACCACAACCAAAACACATATTTATTGCGAAAAAACAAAAATATATGAAAAAAAAGATGAGAGAGAATTTTCTCTCTTCTTCTTCTCTTTTCGGGTGATCCATCTCACCATTTCTGCTCTCTTCACAATTTCGAATCTTTCAGAGAGAAGAAGATTAAGCATGAGTGTACTGTAGAAGTTATTTCCTCTCTTCTCTTGATGATAGAGTGGAGGGAGTATCCTCTCGGATCAACTGCTGATGCCAATCGCTTTTGTAAAACTCCTCTTTATGATTTCATGGAATGGTTATCTCCATTCCAAAAAGATTTACAATGTTCACTATTTTATCGATGGCTTCTTCTATCTTAAGCATCTTTGTTTTAGTTTCTATTTTGATCAATTATTGATCTATGTCGATGAACTTGGGGTTGCATGCAAGTTTAGAGAAACTTGTATCTCTGATTCCCTAATCATTCCTCCATAAAAATTCTGAAATTCCATTTCAGTTAAACTATCCTTAAAATTGATCCTATAACCTACAGTTTCATAACTGATTAAGGGTCATAGATTTACTAATTTCACTCATTTCCCAGAAGAATTTCTGTTTTTTGGTTTACAAGTCAAATTTGTAGAATTAAAAAGAGTTGCATGTTAGATTGGAATATATCCATGAGATTACAGGGATAATGAAGATGGATCCACATATGCTACGTCAAGATATCCACGATTTCAATTATGACGCTTAATTTAGTAGCTGCTCTCAGCCTTAGACATGAAGAGAAGCTTCAACTTCACTTGCTCGAGTACAAAAACTCAATCTGGGAGAAGTGATAGAGGGAAGATTTCAATGGATTCTCTTGTGAAATTCCCATGATGGCTTGTTAGATTTGTATGGTAGATGTTAATCTTTAAGTACATGTATTTAATACTTTTAAGTTTCTGCTAAATCCTAGTCGACTACAAAGTGACTGTAAGGAGATCACTTCCTTGTCTCTTGTTTTAATCAATTTCAACAAAAATATATATGTATATATATATATATGTTTATAGTTATCATTACCCTACATATAGAAATCAAGATATTCAATTTAGTAATAATCATATATATATATATATATATACCAAAAATCCGACAAATAAAATGCATATTTGTTCTGCACAACGAACGGATAACCATCTAATATATTAGTAAAACCGAATTAAATGATAGTCACTCATGAAATAAATAGATAAATAATAGAATAAATAATATAAATTGGAATCCGAGTCATTCCAAGGGACATGCTCCCTCAAACAATAGACATTGACGGTTTGTTGGAGTACATCCCATTATCAGTTTTACATTTTTAGTAGTATTTTTTATAATGGACTTCCATTTATGTCTTACTATATACATAACTATACATTTAATTTCATCATACTCAGTCTATTCTAATGGCGTAAAATGACAATAATGTGATGTCGCCTCATTTTTCTTTTTAATGTTTTAATATAATTTTGTTTGTCAATTTGGATTGACTATGGTGTCGAATGGAGAGGGTTTTTGAAATAATTTTTGGTTTTTGTTTCTAAGAAATACAGATTTTGATCATTTTATGGTAAAGCAGTTTTTTTTTAAAAAAAAATTAAAACTGTTTTTACATTAAATACTACCATTCAAGTTTTTGGTTTTTTTTTGTTTTTTATAATATTGACAACCAGCTTTTGAGAAACCAAAGTTAAATTTTCTAAAAATACAAACTTTTTTTACTTTTGAAAAAAAAGAAATTAATCTAAAACTAAAATTAAAAACAAAAACAAAAACTAGTGCATTCATTCAACACTTATATTCTACAATAAAAAAAAGTATTGAAAAATAAAATTTAATTTTTTAACATGTGGGAGTTAATTTCAAACCAAGCAAAAATATCGTTTTGAATAATGGCTAAGTAGTCAATTGGGTACTTATAACGTGAAGAAACAAATGTGGATCCCAGTTGCTACACACAAAAAAACATTCGATTTATTGGTGTTGTCTTAAAATTATAATGGGAAATCGGCCAAACAAAACATGAATTTTGCATGAATTGCCAAAAAAAGCACGGTCTTTTTGGCCGACCAAAAAAAACTCCATTTTGTTTGACTTTCCAATTAAATGCCAAAGTTTTTGTTGACTTGCCAAAATAAGCACGCCGTGAGAAACATCATCTGTTTTGCGGTTAAAGTAAAATTACGTCGTTTTAAATTGAGATAAAACGATGTTGTTTTACTGTTTTTTGAAAACGAAAAAACGAAAACTGACAAAAAAAGCATAAACATTTTACGAATTGCCAAAAAAAACACAAAGTTTCTGGCCGACCAAAAAAACATTCAACTATATTTGACTTTCCAATTAAATACCAAATTTTTCGTTGACTTGCCAAAATAAGCACACCGTACAGAAACGTAACAAAATAATCTCAGGCTATATGTTTTGCCGTTAGATAAAGCGATGTCGTTTTACTGTTTTTTAAAAACGAAAAAAGAAAACTGGCAAAAAAAGCATAAACATTTTACGAATTGCCAAAGTTTCTGGCCAACAAAAAAACATTCAACTATATTTGACTTTCCAATTAAATACCAAATTTTTCGTTGACTTGCCAAAATAAGCACACCGTACAGAAACGTAACAAAATAATCTCAGGCTATATGTTTTGCCGTTAGATAAAGCGATGTCGTTTTACTGTTTTTTAAAAACGAAAAAAGAAAACTGGCAAAAAAAGCATAAACATTTTACGAATTGCCAAAGTTTCTGGCCAACAAAAAAACATTCAACTATATTTGACTTTCCAATTAAATACCAAATTTTTCGTTGACTTGCCAAAATAAGCACACCGTACAGAAACGTAACAAAATAATCTCAGGCTATATGTTTTGCCGTTAGAGTAAAACGACATTATTTTAAATAATATCTCAAAAGCAACACCTTGTATTGTTTTAGTATCAGATCATACATGAAGAAGCTTATCAAATAATCAATGTTGTTATTTGTTATGGGTTTAGGTAACGATAGTAGTTAACCCTTGCTAGGATTGCATATTACAGATTGACAAATGTCCTTGTACCAAACTCAAGAAAAACTCATATGATGATCTGATACAACACTTTAATATAGATTTTTAGGCATGTGTTCATTTAGATTCTTAAACCATTTTTTTTTGTCAACAATATTGGGCCACAACTGGCCGGCTCAGTAGCCAAGTTCCTGCATAGTGCAGGCGGTGGGACTCGATCCCGAGATGTGCAAGTGCGCCTGCCATTTAGTGGACTTACCCCTGCCACTGGACTAAAGGCCACTTGCAACCATATTCATATTATATAATAATGATTTTGAGATATTATTTAAAATGACGTCGTTTTACTCTAACGGTAAAGCAAATAGTGTGAGATTGTTTTGTTATGTTTCTCTACGGCGTGCTTATTTTGGCAAATCAACGAAAAATTGGATATTTAATTGGAAAATCAAATACAATTGATTGTTTTTTTTGTCAACCAGAAATTTCGTGTTTTTTTAGCGATTCGTAAAAAATTTATGCTTTTTTGCTAGTTTTCTTTTTAAAATTTTCAAAAAACTATAGAACGATGTCGTTTTATCTCAGCTTAAAACGACGTCGTTTTTCTGTAACGGTAAAATAGACGATGTTTCTCACGGCATGTTTATTTTGGCAAGTCAACGAAAATTTTGGTATTTTATTGGAAAGTCAAATAAAATTGAGTGTTTTTTTAGTCGGCCAAAAAGATCGTGTTTTTTTGGCAATTTATGCAAAGTTCGTGTTTTGTTTGACAGATTTCCCAAATTATAATATAAACTTTTAAACTACATTTGCGCCAGTAGGATGAGTTGGTTGGGGTTGTTGAGTGTCCCTTTCCTCAGTCCCATCATTTAAGATCGATTCCTAGAACACTCCAGTGAGAGCAAAATAGCCACATTTGGAGTCCATATGACCTATAAGATAGGACTAGTTACAAAAAAAAGAAAATTTTAAACTACATTCCAGTCATCTCAATGCTTAATATTTATTTGAAGATGTGCTTTAGGGTAAATATTATGCGAATTAAATATCTGTATAGTAAAATTATACAGAAATAGTAAAGCAAGTAATCTTTTTAACTTTCTTTCTATGCCTTTGAATGGCATGTCTTCGCCCAAACAAAAAGAGTGACATGTCTTCTCCCAAACCGAAGAAATCTTAAATGACCATTTTTTTTCTGATCTGCCTTTTCTAGACGGTGATGATTCTCACAATAGCCAGAAAAGGGCAATCCAACGTGTTCTTGCCTCTCTTTTATTAGATCTTTGAGACTGGATGGAGTTGGCACAAGATTTTGGATTCTCTGTTTATCAACCTAGGTTTGTAGAAGACAACTTGATATCTTCTTATTTAAAATATTTTTTTTGACCGGTTCTACTCTCAATAGGAAGATATCGTGATTGGGTTGACGCATCTCGTCTCCGCCATTAACATAAGAGGTCTCGTTGCCTTTTCTCCAACCTAGTGAGTTCTTGTAAAGTAGTCATATCTTCTTGGATTGTAGGAATTGGCTAGAGTATATTCTTCAACTAGAGGACGGCTAACTATAGGTTGGATTGCTCGTGTGTCCAGGGGACAAATCCCATTCAAAATGGATGGTGTGAGTTTGGTAAATGCTCGACAAAGTACTCTTGATAGCGGTAATAATCAAACTCTATCAACCTATATCAGTTGTTTTAGTTTTCTAGACCGTCGTGATGTCTTTAATCCTCTCCTATTTTCCTTTTGGTCCAGCCTTGCAACGCCTGAGCTCTTAGTATTGTAGACTTTGCTCAATCTCTATCGTCTTCTCCCTCATTGATCTAGTGTACCTTTACCTCCGTTTATGCTCTCTGAATAATTGTTGCACTACAAGAAAATGGTCGATTTGCAACAGTTCCTTTGCAAACATAAGAATAATTAATATAAACATAAAATATATGAAAAAATCAAAACAAACTTACCTCTATGTACATTTTCTTCTTTTGTGCAGTAGATCGTCCACAGTCATCTCATCACTGAAATCCTGAGTCAACTGCTGCATCTTTGCAGTCATCTTATTGTAGATCTTCTCTAATTTTTTGTCCATGGAAAATTTAGCCGTGTTCCAATTTGTCTGGTAACGAACCTCTACCAAATTAGGTAGGGTATCTCCTTATTGCTCTTGCTGAAAGTATTAGAAAATATATATATATAATTAATCAAAAATTTATATAATATATTAAAAGTATTAAATTAAAAATACTTATAATCTTGCAGGCTCGGACTTTGAACGAAGCGTGTCCCAAATGATGCTTGTGAGGACCGTTGCCAAAAGAGTTAGCGTATCGTGATATCGATTGTTGGCGCTCTTTAGCCAAACTTTGGATCCTGTAAAAATCGAATGAGGCTGTTCCACACCACAGTATCAAACCATCTAGCATTAATTCATTGCCCTTCCATTTCAGCTTCCAACGTCCCACCGTGCCATATAAGCGATCCTTCAATTTGTCTTCAATCTGCTTACGAATTTCCACCGTAATGGAAATATCAGAGTGGAAACGTTGTTACAAAAAGAAAATTTGTTTTTTTTTCAACGGCAAATATCAATATGGACCATAAACGCCGGCCTATTAGCGAAATTCCTACATAAATCTTGTAGGCGGTGGGGCTCGATCCCTGATTGTGCATGTACGCGTGCCTTTAGTGGACTTACCACCAGCTACTGGACTAAAGGTCACTTGCACTACAAAACGAAATTATATTAATGTAAAAATCTACAATTTTTTTTTGTAAAAAAACAAAGTACACATAAGCTACATCAAAATACGTAAACAAGTTAATCAATTTCATTTTCAGAATCAGCATAACCAGTGTTTTCTTCTTCTTCGATTTCTTTGAACTTGTCACAATCAGCTTTTTCATGCTTTAAATCATCTTCAACAATGTCTTCTAGTTCTTGTTGTGCATGTATGATATCTTCTTGTGTTGGTTTGATAACTATAGAAACTTCAGATGATCTTTCTTGTTTCATAGCTACATCATCAACTTCCCTTAAGATACTACCTATTTGATTCACTTTTATCACAAATAGTCACACCTCATGTTTTACCTAATATGAGGATAAGAAATAAAATACACTTGTTCTGCTAGGCATGCTAGAATAAAAGGGTCAAACTTGAAATATGTTTGGTTTGCATTTACACTAGTTACCCCTAACTGGTTAGTGTGGACTCCTCGACCGACCGTTATATTATACCAATGATATTGGAATAATATGCATCTCAATCCCATAATTACAAGGTATATGACTTTTATAATTTTGATCACAATAGCGTAGAAGTTGGATTCACATGGCACATGTATTCCATAATTTGTGGTTGATTTATTGGAACCATGCTCGTAAATATGAAAAGTGTATCCACGAGTAAAAGACATTGGAAATATTACGGTCCTTGCAATTGGTTCATCAACAGTCTCGTGCAATTATAATGGCAAAGGTTTGCTAGCCATCCATTCTTGACCTACAAATTATATTAAAACATAATATGTGCTAATTTAGTTTTGAAAAATACATACAGTAATATATAATATTACGTACATAAGTTTATAACCATCCAGCAAAATTATGTTCTTTGTACATGTCATATTCTGTTTCTCGTAAATCTGGGAAGACGTCTCGTATCTGTTTGTCGAATTCACTGCAAATTAAGTAATATTGATGGTGTTTAATAAAAATATATGTATATAATGTTTTTTGTTAACGACATATATTATAATCAATCACGAAAGGAAAGGGTTACATCAATAAATCATAAGTATTCTCCCTTACACGACGAGCGAGAGCATCAAATTTATCTTTTAATTATCTTGGAATGACAGAAAGAGAGATATGGAGAAATAAATAACAGCCTAGAGAATTCCTCATGTAGGGAAGGAAAGATGGTCACTCCTCTGGACGATCGATTATCTGGAAAACCGTCTCATAATCTGTCAATATCTCCACCTTAGTGATATGTAGCTCCAGGAGAGATTTCATTGCCCATAGAACTGCTTCAATCTCTGAATGAAGGGCAGAAAGAAACAGATGGACTCCTCGACCCCCAATACTTTCTCCTCCCACTGAATCTGAAAAACAATACCAACCTAAACCAATTTGAATGTCTGTATTCTTCGAGGAAGCGTCCACAAAACTTTTGTAGCCTGTGAAATGTGGGTTAGATGTGGATGGGAAACCCAATGGAGACTTTTTATGGGCAATATGAACTTCTGAGGAAGTTCTAAAAGCCTTACTTCTACCCATAAACCAGTCTCCATAGTCTACTTCTGTTTGAAGAATTATATGGCGAGGGTCAGAATCATGATTCGAGTAACAATGATCGTTTATCGCTTTCCAAATATTCTAAATAATCCATGGAAAAATCTTGGTCTAATCTTGATCTGGTATGCGTCAGAATAAATAATCAAGGGTTTACCAAATAGATTCTTCAGGGAAGCTAGTTGGCGCAGAAGGGATATCTGATAAAGCCTAGCTTTGAAGCGCATGTGGACATTCAAAAAGAACATATTTAATCGTCTCATTGTCTGAATCACATCGTGAGCATCTAGTATCACAATTAATACATCTCTTAATCAGACTCTGTTTTACAGCAACACAACCCGATAGAAGTTGCCAAATAAAATGTTGTATTTTATTTGGGCAATCCAATTTCCAAATTTTCTTATGTAGGGTCTGATATTTTGGACCAAATTGTCCAAATTTTAGTAGGAAAAAGGAATCTTCAGTTTGAGATCCAGAATTGATAGAGTAGTGCCCTATCCTAGTATAATGCCAACCCTAGTTGTCAGGTCTCTGCCTCTGGGGTATCAGAATTCCTAGAAAAATTTGAACATCTCTAGGTTCAAAATACTACCGGACTAATACTTCTTTTCAAGAACCCATTCTATGATCACTGAATTGATCAATGTTCATATCAGGGTACAAGGGTAGACACGAAGTAGAAGCGGGTCTAGGGACAATATCTGGTATCCATGCGTTCTTCCAGATTTGAATTGTTTTCCATCGTCAATTTTCCTATGATGCCCTTAGAGACTAGTGATTTTGCAGAAGATATGCTTCGCGAACCATAAGAGGGAGAAGCATTCATTTTTGCTGATAAAGGGCATTGATCTCTATGGTAACATCCTTTTATCACTTTCCCAAAAAGTGAATCTGGGAAGTCAAGTAATCTACAAAGTTGTTTGGCCAGGAGAGCTGAGTTGAACTCCTCCAAGGCTCTAGAATTCAACCCTCCTTCAGATTTTGGTTGACATAATTTTTTTCATTTTTTCCAGTGGATTCCTTTAGAAGTTTCAGAGTTTTGACCACCAGAAATCTGCTATGACTGAGTTTAACTTAAGTATGATTGCTTTAGGTAATCTATAGCGGCCTAACATATGTGGATAAAGCTATAAGAACTGATTTAATTAGGATCTCCTTTCCCGCTCTAGACAAGAATTTGGACGACCAACTATTTATCCTTTCCAGGAGCTTTTCATGTACAAAGACAAAAAATTTTGTTTTAGAACCTCCTCTATTTTTTCAAAGGCCTAAATAGGAACCCATTCATCCTATTTTGGTAATCCCAAGAATTTGATGTAACTCTATTTTATGGGTTTCTGGAACAGCATGTCAAAATTGAATTGATGATTTATCAAAATTTATTTGTTGACCAGAAATTAGTTCATATTCTTTAAGTATGTGTAATATTTGTGTAACTTCTTCTTTAGAAGCTTTACAAAAGAACAGACTATCGTCTGCAAACAAAAGGTGAGAAACATTCGGACTAGCACGTGCAATTGATAAACCCATAATGAGTTTCCTTTGCTCTGCTTGTCGTAATTTGGAAATAAGAACTTCTGTACATAGGATGATTAAATAGGATGACAAAAGATCTCCTTGTCGTAACCCTCTGTGTGGGATAATATTTCCTCTAGGAACCCCATTTATGAGTACTAAGCATTCTACACTAGTTATACATTGTATAATACATTTCTTCCATTTATCATTAAATCCTAATTTTCGGAATAGAGCATCGATTAAATTTTATTCAATTCTGTTGTATGCTTTGCCCATATCTGTTTTTATGGCTATGAATTAACCTTTAACAACCTTATTGGTACAGAGAGCATGAAACATCTCCTGAGCAATCAAAATATTATCTGAGATTAGTCTTCTAGTAACAAATGCCGATTGGGTCTCAGAAGTTAGTTTTGGTAATACTCTTTTATGTCTCAAACTCAAAACCTTCAAAATTATTTTGTATCCAACATTAAACAAACTATTAGGACGGAAATCCGCCATCTTTGTTGGTCTAGAAATTTTAGGAATAAGACAGAATTAGTTACCTTAGTAAATGATTTCTTTAATCACGTCCTGAAGCCATTTATTTCATATTTTTTGTTTTTAGTAGGCCTTCTCCTCTACATAAGCTTGTCTAAGGTTAGAATTAGCTTCAGAGAGAGCATCATTATTATTTGTATTACAATTTTTTCATTCTTCTATATTTTTTTGTAAATCTAATATCTTTTGACGATCTGACTAAAAATTCTTACTCCTCCATTGAGAGATTTCCATTCGACAAGTTTTGATTTTACCTAGAAACGAGACTTTCTGACGACAAACAAATCCTTTTTAGCTTTTTTCTATTAATTCCTTAGACCCTATCTTGCCAATCCAAAGTTTATCAAAGTAGAATTTTTTGTGGGGTTTATAAGTATGGTCACCAAAACGGCCAATATTGGTCTATGATTAGAACCAATCACTTCCAAGTATTTTACTTCGAGTCGTGGAAATAGGTCATGGCATTCACTATTACCAAAAGCTTTGTCAAATACACAACGAATTATTCCATTATTTCGAACATCTCACCTTGACCATGAATTCCCTAATTTTGGAAATTCAATAAGGCCACAATCACGGATCATTTGATTAAAATCCATAAAGGAATTTGCATGTCTAAGTGAATCACCCTACTTCTCATGATTACCTGATAGTCCATTAAAATCTCAGTGATTAACCAAGGGGAAGTTCTAATTATGTCCATTCTAGTTAATCTCTCCCAGACATAGTCTCTTTTATTCTGGACTGGTTCTCTATAAAAAAAAGTAATATCTGATCTTGTATCTTGAAGATTTAAATACATATCTATCATGTTCTTATCCTTATAAGTTATAATACATTATAATTATTAGAATAAAAGAAAGCCAAACCTCCACTAGAGCCTAATGGTTCTACACTCGATAACAAATTATAGCCCAAGTGCAATTGTATTTTTTCCAAAAAAGTACATTATTTTTTATTGAAAGAAATAATTTCAGGTTTGAAATTCTTCCAAATATCTCTCAAATAATTAATAGAAAGCTTATTGTCAATTCCCTGACAATTCCAACATCAAGTATGAAAAATCATAAAAATTGTAAAACTTCATGGAGCCTTTGACTTGCTCCTTTAATTTTCCCTCAGTCGCCTTGTTGTCTCTATCTGTCTTGTGAGGGGACATATATGCAACAACCAACATCTTCTTACAACTCATCCCGCAGAGGGGAGTTGAAGGCCTAGAAGAAAACTTACTCGGACCTAGAGGAGGCTTAGCGAGTTTGGCTTCTTTACATTGCTGTAATTCACGGGCAAATTCTTCATTTATCTTACCTTTTTCAGCATTGGTGAGATCTTGAGTACTAATTACAGCAGCTTCAAAGGCCAGGTAATCTAAAAACTGATTCAATTGCATGATATGTTGCAGCAGTTTTCATAACCACATCAACTTCTTCCACCTCCGGTGGATCTGCGGAAAGTGTCAAATTTTGGATTATACCTGTGTCCAATTGGACAGCTTCATCGGACTCTATTACAACAGCCAAATCGGAGTTAGCAGTCTCATCAGTTGTGGTCTCCTCAATGTTAATTGGAAGAGGAGAAGCAGCAGCCACTGTCATCTCTTCTTCCTTAACCAAAAGCCTCTTCACTTTCTAAGAGGAAAAAGTGTCCAATGATGTACTTTCACCAACATTTATGTCTGGAGAATCTTTTGTTGGCTGGTTTTGAGGAAGCCCATGAACTTTCTTTGAACCTCATTAGTAATGTTTGCGCTTTAGAGGATTAACCTACATGTGTTTTGCCACTCATAAACGCACCTTTGAACTTTTGTTTCTTCAGCACCTTTCTTTCATTTGTTATCTATAACAGTATCTTTCACATCTTGCTTTGCTTTGTAACAAACACTAGCATCATGTGTCATTCGATAGCAAAGAGAGCAGAAACCTTCCAGCTTCTTGTATACAAAAAAGATCTAAGTTCCTCTTCCTTCTTCAAATTCCAGAATTGAGGAAAACATTAAAGGTTTGGAGCAAGGGAAATCGATGAGCACCTTCCCCTTAAGCAACTTCATATGGACTACCTGTCCAATGGCACCAGCAACTAGGTGATAAACTTCCTCTACACGGTATTTAAAAGGAATACCTTTGATTCTGATCCAAAGAGTCTATTTGGATAATATGCATCAGCCATAGGTTTCCAAAGTACATAAGATACCATTCAACCATCAAAATTGATGGAGCCATAGTTAAGAACGCCTTCTAAGTTTTTGACAGATTGGAATCAAATTGAAAATACCCATTGCCTAGGTGAAGACCAGTAACTCGTCCCACCATGTTTAATAACTGTGGCATCCGTAATATGAAAGTATCAATATTCTAGATAAGTGGGTTCAACCAGCGATCCATTATAACCTTAGATTTCCTCGCAAGAAGTGCAGAATTATTGATCCCTGGGGATCTTTATCTTCAGCCTTCTTAGAGGTGAGTTTTAATTAGTATTCTTCTTGTTTAAACTCAATTGAGACATCCTCACAAGTGTAAAACAAAAAAGAGAGCACAATTGGTGAGATAAGAAAACGACAAAAATCTTGAGTGAAGAAAAGAGAATGATTCTGTCGATGTAATGCAAAAATGTATAAATTTATATAGAGATTTAAAGACGAGGAGAAGACTCATTCTTCTAACCTAAATTTAGGGTAAATCTGCTTCTTATGAACTAGGAAAGTTAACCTACACCAATTAATGAGAACCAATTGACCAATTACGTTTGAATTTAGCAATATCTTATAATTTATAAGGCAAATAAAATCTCCTACGATTTTAAATTCTTTCCATATTACATATTGTGAGTGGATTTGACATTTAAATTGAAGTAGCCAGATCAAATAAAAAGGTGTTTTCAAAAAAGAAAAAACTTGATTAAAACTACTAATCTTGCACCTCATGTAACGAGCGGATAAAAGATAAGCACTAAATAAGAGAACAAGAACTGAGAAGTAGAGTTTGAAATTCCAATATGAGCTTATTAGACATTGATCACCAATAATCAAGTTAATAAATTCACTAGTTTCAATTATTGATTGAAAGCACCAATCTGAATAAAAGCAACCACTGGTAGGATCTCTTGTATTACAGAGAAATGGTATTGATTCATTTTTAAGAATTAGTTATCAAACAATTGAAGCAATAACATGAGAACCAAAGTTGTAAACATCAAAAACACAATGGTTTCTTCTACGATTACCATGAATGCACTTTTCAGGATCAAGATGAAATCAGAATCTATTAAGGTAATGTTATTACAAATTTTGATTTCATTCCTCTGGAATGAGTGTATAGGTATCAATTCAATAAAGCCTTTTAGATTGTCATAATAGAGATTATGAGCTATAATTATGTTCCCAAGGAACTCTAGATCTATCACACAAGTAGGGACTTGATTTTAAAAACGCAAATTGTTACTTATATAACACAAGGAGGCTGTAGAATCACCAGTTGGAATAGTCTTGGTCTGGATAAAGTTGAAATAAATACAGATTAAAACTTTTAACCAATGATGATTAAGTAAAATATGAAAAATTTCACATATTAGAAAAATTGCTTGAGGCTGAACTATAGTATAGGCAGAGTAACTCATACAAACACACGTGAATAGCTTGGTTTATATATGTTACCAATAACACCATTGCTATGTCTAGAGATGAAGCTTTATGAGAATCTCTTCTTTGTCTCATTACTATTTCATCTAAACTTTGGATCAGCCAAGAAGTCAGGTTCCTAATGAACGCTGCACAATCTATCCATACAATCATTGGTTTCAGTGTGCAAGAATAAGAGTGGATCAAATTATGTATCATTGCCTGCATATAGATTAGGGTTTCCAAACCAGACAATGCAATGAATAATCTAGAACATCCTATATAATGGACCAGGCGCATATGTAATAAAATACATTCTAAATGATGATCAAGCAATTCATTGGCCATATAAATGAAAGTGTAATGTCTTATAGGTAATTAGATCAGTTTTGAAACACAATCGAACCTACCTATACTTAGACTTTAATATATCTAAGTTTCAAACAATGTACACACTTCTTATTACTCTTTTAAAAATATAGCAAGGAGCAAAAACGAAAGAGCCAAAACTCACAATTTTTGTGCTTTGTAATCCTACTAACATCAAGGTTTCCAAAAAAATACAAGTTCACTGAAGGTTAAGGATCTCTTAGAAAAACAAATTCTAGCCATACCAAATTACAAGTCTATAGAGTTTTAGTGTATTCAAAGCTCCAAAAGTTTCAAAAGTACAAATAGAAGCAAATGGCATACTGTTCTGTGATTCACCAATTTTACATTGATTATGTTTAATCAAGGTATAAAATAGTGAAACAAAACTCCTGAATCTGGATTGATAAAGATCCATAACCCAATGTTTCTTTCCTTGATTATCAAAGAATCACATTTCAGGATCAAAATGAGACTAGTATTTGTGAAAGTAATATTATCGCATAACATGGTTTCATTCCCCTAAAGTGATAGGCCATAGATCAAACTAATTTAGATATATAAATTGTCATAACATAGAATATGATCAACTATTACGTTCCCTTGGGAACCTAGATCTAGCATTAGTTAAAAAATCGGGATTGATGATCGATAAAGAGATTTAGAAAAGAGATCCATTGCGACAACATCCTTGACTCAAGATGATATGCTAAGATAATAAAAGTTAACCAAATTGGGTCAAAACTTATCGATAAGACTCACTTAAACCTTCTTCTTCTGAAATTCCAATTTACAGAAAACAGAAGGCGTAAATGGAGTCTTTTTTGTCGACGATTCAAAGAAACACGCCGGAGAGAATCACCCTTCACACTCTGGATAAAATCGCCCTTTACATGCTGCCCATTAGATAAAATTGCCTCTTCACACACTAGGGAGAATCGCCGGATAAAATTGCCCTATCGGAAGAGTTTTTGATTTTATAATCCAAAAATATAATGTATATAAATTAGTAAATTAAAATTGATATATATATATATATACACCTCTCAAATAGCACTACATCTTCACAACTTTACAATATACAATTGTGAGCTGCACGATAATATGTATGGTTGTCCCAATAATATTCCTTTAGTTTTCCACCAATTCTTTTGATACGAGTGAAAATATCTAGAACTGCAACACTATATGATGGTGAAAACCTTCCGTCATCGTATCATCCTACTTGGGTTCCTTTGATTTTGACGGTTGGACTAAAGTAATATGATGTGAAATAAGATGTTTCCTTTGTCAGATTTCCTGCAATGATTGATCCTTCTACTTTTGTTTGATTTTTGACCTTTCTTTTCAGATTTCCCATGAATCACTCAAATGAGTACATACATCAAAATTGTACGGGCCACAAAAAGCAGCTTCATGTGGTAGGTGAATTGGAAGGTGTTCTATCACGTCAAAAAATAAGGATGGAAAGATTTTTTCCAATTTACAAAGCAACACCGCGATATTAGTTTATATCATCCTTTGTTAGTGTTCGCGTAATTAGATCCCTAAAATGCTCCGATTCCTACAAGTTGATACTTAATATAATTAAACCACTTATATATATATATATATTGTTAACAAGTAACCATTGGATCGACAACAAGCCCCGATCCATAGCCTAACCTCTCCAAATGGAGCATGATGTAATTTGAACCCACCACCTCATGCCTAGCTAAATCAGGAGCAAGCCAACTAGGTCACCTGTTTCTTGGCAACCACTTATATATTTAATTAAACTAGAAATATAATAGATATAGAAATTTATATGGAATTGATTCGTATACATTTCTCGGTAAAAGCAAAAGTAATGCAAAGGGCAGTAGTTGCTGCGTGAATACATGGCAATCATGACTCCTCATATCAAATATTTTTTTTCTTTGCCCAATAGACACGTAACCATTATGAAATTTTTCATCTGAAGAAATTTAGTTAAACAATGCATGTTTCGCTTCTCCGAATAACCAAAAGTTTGAAATTGGCTGTTTTCCATCCCTTGTGATATGTAATTTGATTGTTTTGCATATTTTGGCTAAGTCCAACCTTGATTTGAAATTGTCTTTACTCTTTCCCTACACATTGAAAATCGTGTTTCTGGTGTTATTGAATTTTTTTAACAATGTGCATCAGATTAAGGTTGCGTTGTAGTAAAAGACATTTCCAATATGGAAGTTCCCAAAAGATACTCTTTTGAGAATCGATATATTCGTCAGGCATGTTTGCTAAAGTGTGCCAATTGTCCCCACGTTTACATGTTTCGTAAGCACTATAATGATCAATCTTTTCAAACATATTATCCCTGACATGTGTGCTAGGGTAGCAATACGTACAATCTTGTTTTTCTTGAACAATTTTTTGTTCCTTCGGTAGGGATATGCATGGAGAGAAACTGACGATGAAAATCAAACCAACATGATTTTTTCCATGCTTTAGTTGAAAGGCATCAGATCATATCATACAATATGACAAGATAAAATTTCATGTGTAGTCCATCCAGATAATATTCCGTACGCTGGAAGTCATTGATCGTCCATGCATCTTGAAATTTTGCTGCTGCGAGTAATCGAATGTGAGAGCACCTCTATACTATAATTTTTTAGCTCATGAATTAGAGGTTGCAAGAACACATCAATGGATTGCTTAGAATAACTAGAACCCGACACTAATATAGTCATAAACAAAAATTTGCTTTGCGTGAACATATCTGATGGAAGCTTGTATGGCATCAATATGAGAGGCCAAAGAGAATATTTTCTCCTAGACATACCAAATAGACTAACATTAGTGCATAAACCAATTAAGCATTCCTCGACTCTCTAGCAAAGTCAGAATGCACAGTATAAAAGTGTTTCTAAGCTTTTACATCTAACAAATGTGTAATCGCCCCATTATTTGTTGTATGTTCTGGATGCTATCTCGTTGCTGTTGATATCCTTTTTGATTGGTATAATTATTTTAATCTATCAGTTATTGGAAAGTACCACATACGTTTATACGAGACACAAATCCTTCCACCTGTTGGTCGATATCTTATCTTCCCACATAATCGACATTCTTGCAACTTATCATCACCTTTCTAGAAAATTATGTAACTGTCAATGCATACATCAATCATTTATGATGTTAATCCAAGACCCGTGACTAACTTCTACATTTCATACTAACTCCTAAATTATTATCTTTTGGCAAATACATTTTAAACGCATATACTAATTGATTCATACTTTTCTCAGTTATGTTTCCTTCACCTTTAATAGACATAAACCTAGTTGCCAATGACAATTTAGATAACTCTCTACATCCCACATAGATGGGTTCATTTGTAGCATCTAGCATATCATAAAAATGTTTTGCTTTAACATTAGGTTATTCAATATTTTTTTCATCAACAACATGGACAGATCCTTGATATGCATATTTAACCATATCATGATACTTATTTCCTTATAGATCATCACAATTTTTAAATATATTTCCGCCATAATTATAATTAGCATTATGATTAGGTTGACCAGCATTTGTACTACTACTTTCTGCACCCTCACTATAACTCTCCCCATGTGAAAAACAAACATATTAGTTTGGAGTAAATCCTCTATTATACACACGTCTTTTTACCATATAAATATTCAAATATTGTGTTCCAACACTTTTGACATGGACAAAAAATTTTTACCGTCATTCAGAGTAAATGAGTTATTTGCCGTATGGTTTATGAATGCTCATAACCCATCTCAAAAATCTCTTGTCACTTCTCCAATCTCCAGATATATTCGATTATACATTCATCGTTGTAACGCAAACACTTTAAGGTTCCGACACCATTTTTTTCTTGGAAACTTTTTTCCTTTCTTTTCTTTTGTAATTATTTATGAATGTTTGTGGTACTCCAATCTAATGGTGGCATATTTATAGGAAAGATAAAATATTTGCTATGGAATAGCTAAGAAAATTTATGGGAGAATCGCTATGGAAGATCAATTTGCGAGGGAATTGCGACGTAATTGTGAGAGAGTTGTGAAGAAATCAATGACCTAACTTTAAGACCCTTGAAACGTACTAGAAAATGTGTTCCTCGCAAAACCACCGCAATTTCCTCATAAACTATGGTATTTTCTGTTTTGTCGTAAATTCCTCGCAAGAGCATTGCAAATTTGTGAAGGAAAATTTCCATCACAAATTACTTTGTAAATAGCTTTTTTTGTAGTGTTGATCGATTCTTGTCTCTCTTCCAATTGTTTGCTATTGTGTATCTTCAGTGGGCTTACCAATTGGTTTATTAGTAAGATTGTTCTTCCTTCTCCTCTCTACAACTTCCTCTAACTCCTGTGGTGGCTATTGTTTCGGTTAGGGTTGGGTTAATCTTGTTATGGGCTTGCTTCATTACTACATGTGCTTAATTTTACAATCAAACTCTCTCTTGGGATCAACAGGTGAACTTCACTACCTCTAGTTAGATAAGTTAATTGCAGTGAACGTTGACTCCCTCAGAATATGTGGTTAAGCATTGGTTAGAGTGATTGGTCTATAATCAACTAATCATACAATACCCTATATCTCCTCTTTTTATGTTATTGGTGTTATGTTCTCCGCTTCATTCTATTTTGTTTCTCCTTGTTCATGTCTTTGTAAGGTTCTCTTTCTCTGATGTAGGGCAGTTAGGAGTGTCAATGCGGGTGAACCTATCTCAATTAACCCGCTCCACTGCGGTTCCAAATTTTTTTTATGGGTTAAATGGGTCAACCCGCATAACCCGCAGTTATAATTATGATAACCCTAACCGCCCCAGTTTATGGCTGTGGGTTATGCGGTATGTCTGCATTTTCTTAATTGTGTTTATAATTTAATATAAAAAATATATTTTAAAGAAAAGTGTATTAGAAACAAGATTATAAAACCATAAGATACCCTATCTATATGTTCTTAAATACTTTGAATAATATAAAAGATAAATTTGATAAATAAAAAAGTTAAAATCATTCGTTAACATATTTTATAGGGTTTAATTTATAAAAATTAAGAGATGATTATCTTTTATATTAACATTATATATTGCTTGATATTAAAATGTTTTATTTAATTTAATTATTTATAATTTTATTTTTTCTAATTTTTTATATCCTCGGGTCGGGCGCTGACCAAATGGCCAAATCCACATTAGCCCATTGTCCTTGGCGGATTAACCTGTAAAGCTCTCTTTTTATTTGGACATAAAATATATAACCTTAACCCACCCCATAGCAGAGCAGTTTAAGCATAATCCGCGGATTTAAAGCCTGCATTGACACCCCTACGCGCAGCGGACATAACACATAGGGAGATCTTAAAGATATTTATCAAAAGAGTTGCAGCAATTGGAAAGATGAAAAGGGCACAGTTGTGGAGAAGTGATAGATATGTTTATGCTCACCTTCAAATCTGGATAGATCTTCAGGGACCGCCTTACACTAGAACTTTAGATTTGCGTGTGTAAGACTCTGCTACACTTTGAAAGAAGCTTGGTTTTCAGAGCGACTGTTATTCATCCTTAGCACTAGTTTGAAAGAAAATGTAGGATCTGGGATTGGTTCCTTATGTTCAAGTCAGTTTAAATAGGTTCCAGATATGGTTTGGACTATACGATTAGATGGTTTTCCCTTTGGGCTTGAGTTTGGAGATTTTAAGGGTCCTAAGACTGTAGTTTATCTTCGATATGTTCTCCTACCTCAGCAGGAAGTTCAACAACTCAGTTTCCTTCTCCTTTTTGCCATTAGTTTCTTGCCGCCATTATCTCTTCATCTGGCTGAAACTTTCCATTGTTGATGCTTTTCCCCCTAAGCTAATTTTCACTTACTTGTATCTTTTGTCGTATCTTTTTACATGTCTAGTTCTCTATTTCTTGTTATGTTGCTTTTTGTTTTGTTTTACCATTGCAATTTAATAAAAAATTACAAAAAAAGAAAAAGAATATATATATATATATATATATATATATAGAAATTGCACTATCTATACATAAATCAGGAAGTATTTTATTATCTATCACCAGATCCGACCAATCTTACTTTATACTTATTACAATTACCTTCAAACATGCAAATTCATGAAAAATGTTGAAAACATTGCGTTCGGTGCCGTACAAAGGGACATGTGCATTAATAGCTTGCCAACATCATCGTCGACGTACATTGGTGGTGTTTTCTAGAGAAGATCTTCGACAAGATTTTCTTGGTATCCGTAACCAAGCTATTTTTAGAATAACATTCTTGCCTTATATCATTTATATTTTCACTTACGTGTATCCTTTGTCGTATCTTTTTACATGTCTAGTTCTCTCTTACTTGTTATGTTGCTTTTTATTTTGCATTACCATTGTAATTTAATAGAAAATTACAAAATAAAGAAAAAGAAAAATTTATATAGAAATTGCACTATCCATACATAAATCAAGAAGTATTTCATTAGCTATCACCACGTTCCACCAATCTTATTTTATACTTATTACAATTACCTTCAAACATGCAAATTTATGAAAAATGTTAAAAACATTGCGTTCAGTGCCGTACAAAGTGACATGTGCATTAATAACTTGCCAACATCATCATTGACGTACATTGGTGGTGTTTTTTAGAGAAGATATTCGACAATATTTTCTTGGTATCCGTAACCAAGCTATTTTCAGAATTACACTCTTGCCGTATATCATTTATATATTACCACGCTCCATACATTATCCATTAACACTTTCTATATTTTATTTAGTATACGACATTAAACTCTCCAACCTTATTGATGCCATCGATAGCTTGAAGCTTTCGTTAAAAAATGTATAATATTTCTCATGTATTTATTGCGGTGATGATTAGGATAGCCTTTAATTATTTTTTGTCTCATGTCAGTTCTTGTTTGTTGTGGTATATCCATTGTCTAGTTTTTTTTGTTGTTGTTTATAGTTATTACCTTGACTCATTCTTTGCCTTGCTTTGTAGTGAATGACTATCCAGCTACATATCGTTTGTGGGTACTAGTCTGAGAATAAGTACGGTGAATGGATTTTCATATTTAAGAGGTTGATTTGCGCCACAAAATTTATATCATGTTTGATGAAGGCTTTGAGAGAGTTAAACACTTGATTAAAGAAGCCTTCGAGCTTGGTGATGACGGTTTGTGATATCCTACGACTAGGATTATATTAGGTATGGCCATTGATTGTGTATATTGATTCGATAATGGGATTGTACTAGGTCTTGAGAGAATAGTAGTAAAATTTACCCTCATTCCTACAATATTACCGTCTGATCTCCTGTCATCCTACTCAAATGCAGACGTAGGTACAATGTTGTTGTTCATTTGTAATACCACATTTTCTGTATGTTTTGCATTGGTAATACACATCAAGGTGATCCATTTCAGGCTGATAGTAACCCCCTCGCGAGTAGTAAACCTCATACTGTGTTTGATTTTTCCATGGTAATACATCTTAGGTTTTAACTCAGATTTTGATGTACCCATTTTACTGCATCATAGAGGTCGAGGAGTGGGGGCAGGCATTTCGTGGTGTGGTGGAGCAGCAGATCGACTTCAGCTCAACCTTCAAACTAGTATGGTAAAAAGGGATATGCATCATGTCGAGAAATCTTCATTCACACGACAAGGTAGTTTACTGAGACAAAGTCTCAGGTTTTCTCATTCAATAAAAAACAGCTAAAGAAAAAATACTACAAACTCTGGACTTAAATAGGAAAACGCTAGACTCTTATAGGACCTTACACAATGAGCCTAATTTCATTAATTAAAAAACTACACAAATAGATTAACTTAACTTAAAGGCCCAAATAGGCGTGTTACTCAAAGTTAAAAGAAAGGCCCAAAAGGGGCTTTATTAGTTTACTCAAAAATGGGGAGAAAGACCCATGAGTACTTTTCCCTTTCTTACGCCAATCCTGAGAGGTGAAGTGTAGCTCACGCTGCACCAGATCCCTCCAAGTTTGAAACATTCATCTTCAAACCTGGTGGCCCCTCAACCGGATGTTGTCGTCAGATTCAAGCTCATTACCATTGGGTTCATTCTTGATTAAATGCTTCACACCTAAAACATCTGAGGTTCTCATTGAATTGATCTTGGAGTTGATCTTCACTGGTCCCAACCATTTTTTCTTTAGCTTGTTGTATGTTCCTGTGGGCTCACGATCTTTGTCAAATTTACCAATTACCAAGTCCCTTTCTTCAGAGACAAGATGGTGTCTCCCTTGATCTTTTGCTTCCTTGTACTTGATAATACAAGCCTCATGATTTTGCTTGGTTTACTGTGTATGTCCTTAAAGCTTTCAACAAACTCAGTGGCATTCCCATGTAACCTTGTAGTATCCAGTAAGGTTGTGAGATCAGAGGTGGCTCGAGGCATTATTCTGTAACCTGGAAAGGAGCGAATCTAGAGGAGTGATTGAGTGTTTGGTTATAAGCGAATTCAGCTTGTGGCAACATGGAATCCCATGTTCTAATCTTCTCTATACTGAGCACTGCAAGAGGTTCATAAGTGACTTGCTTACTACTTTAGTTTGTCGAGTGCGTAACAACTTACAAAAGGATCTCTAGAAATATCCAAGAAATTGGGAATCCCTATGATAAACAATAGATTGGGGTAGACCATGCAGTTGGTATATTTCTCGAAAGAAAAGACTGGCTACCTATACGACGTTCATTTTTTTGGCAAGGTATGAAGTGGACCATCTTGGAGAAGTGGCCAACAACTACAAAAATTGTATCATGTCCTTGATGAATCTGAGGTAACCTTAGGACGAATTCCATAGTCACATCAGTCCATGGTTGTGTTCGGACGAGGAGTGGCATGTACATATCATCATTACTAGCTCCCGCTTTAAATCACCTTCATATTGCACATCATTCTTCGTATTGTTCAACATCTCATCGGAGTGTAGGCTATAAGTATGATGATGAGACCAATTGAAGTGTTGGACCTTCCCACGCGTCCTTTGTTGCGTAGCTCTATAATCAATTTGAATAGAAGGCTATAGTCTGGAATGCAGAAACAAAACCATGGAATAGAAACATGAATAAAAACAAGATAACTTAGCCTAACTTGTAAGGTATTTCAAAGAATCATGATTAATGTAAAACACAAACTCCATATGAAATAGATACTGCCTCTAGTGCTTCACTGCTTGTAAGATGACATAAAACTCAAGGTCTTAAGCACTTTAACAAATATGTGCTTCTGAGAGCTTCTCATTGTAATAGGAGATGGGCTTCCTTTCCTAACTCAGCACTGCTCCTACTTAAATTTTTGAGGCATCGCTATAACTAAAAGATAGTTGAGAAGTTACGGAGTGCTAACATTGGGGATGTTGTGATCTTTTGTTTGATCTCCTCAAACGTGGTGGTTGCTGCGGATGTCCAAACAAATTCCCCTTGACGCATACATCGATGATTGGTGCCATGATTGTACTGAACTAGGGTACAAAATGCCTGTAGAAGGAAATCAGGCAATAAAAGCTACGTACCTCTATTAGAGTATTCAATTAAGGCCATGAGTATATGGTCGTTATTTTCTGTGGCTTTACCAAGAGGCTATCAGTCAACACTATGTAATCTAGGATGTGCACCTTGTGAGTCCCGAACTTGTATTTCTTGGTAGTAGCATACATCTTCTCTTCTCGTAGCACATGTAAGGCATCTTTTAGGTGCTAAACGTGTTCTTTCGAGGTTGTGCTGAAAACTAAGATGTCATCAAAGTAATCTACAGAAAATCTCCTAACAAATAGACGAAGTTCCTAATCCATGACCCTCATGAATGTACTAAGGGCATTGGATAACTCAAACGAGATTATCATCCATTTGTATAGCCCTTCCCATGTTTGAAGGCAGTGTTCCACTTATCTCTCAGGAAGATTTGAACTTGATGGTATCCACTCTTAAGATCCAGATTATACTCGAGCCGTCCCAATCTGCTCAAGTAGGTCGTCTAATCTCAGAATGGGAAAGTGGTACCTTAAAGTGATTTTATTGATGACTCGACTATCCACACACATGTATTAATCACCGTTCTTCTGGGGGTACTAAGAGCACGGGAACCACTTAGGGACTAAGGCTCTCTCGTATAAACCCTTTTACCAAAAGTTTCTCCACTTACCTTCTCAATTCCTCATCTTCTGTGGGGCTCATATGGTAATGTGCTCTGTTTGGGAGGCTTGTATTTGGGACTATGCTAAAGTGATGTTGAATATCTTTAAGCGGTGGTAAACCTTGAGGCATGTTCTTAGGGAAAACATCCTTGAATTCCTAAAGGAAATGTCGTAGTAATTTAGGGACTCTTGTGGTTGCTTTTGTTTCCTGAGGTGCTGAGATGAGATTAGGGCATAAACTATTCCCTCTTCCTTCATTGTGTTCTTAAATTTTCATCAGGACAAAAGAGTGAAACAATTAGTCAAGGTTAGGGAGAGCTCAATATGAGTCACAGGCGTAGGCTTGACTGTGAATTTTCATTTGTTCCAGAGGAAGGTGTAGGTGTTTAAGAAATTATCATGCGTGACCCTCTTGTAATGTGCCCACAGTCTCCCCAGAAATATGTGACAAGCATTCATCCAGATTATGTCGCAATAAATTGCATCTTTATAACATCTGCCAATAAAAAATGAGATAAGGGCTTGTCGACTTACCTAGATGTCGTTCTCCTTCTACAACCAGGCGAGAGAGTATGGTTTCAAATGTGGTAGACTTGTGAGGTTTAGCATTTCAACCACCTTTGCGGCCATAACATTTTCACAATTTTCCAAATCAATGATTGCGGAGCATACATTTCCTTCAATAAAACAACTTGTTTAGAAGAGTGTGTTCCTGTGGCTAGGACCTTCGTGTATTGGGGCCAACTTCAACATTAGGGACATTGTACTCTGGTTACACTCTTGTGGTGCGTCTTAGACCGATTTGCCTCGTGTGATGCACATCAGATCTAGGGGTTTTAGTTTTTGATGTGAACACATGTCTTAGATCTCGCACTCTCACATATCATGACTCGAGGTGGCTTGTCATAGACGTAGTTTAGCTTAGGGTCAGGATCATTTGGTGGATAGAAATCCTGAAAAGTGGCAGCATGCATGATGGTGTTCATCACGACAATTTGTTGTAGTAGTAGTTCTATCAACGATGGTGTGGTGAGGGTTGTCGGGTCGGATAGGTGGCGGGCATTGGGAGCTCAAAGTAGCGGATTGACTTCAGCTCAACCTCAAAACCAGTATAGTCAATAGGGACCTGCATCCGGTCGAAAACTCTTGATTCACATGACAAGGGAGTTTGGTGAGACAAAGTCTCATGTTTTCTCATTCAATAAAAAATAGCTGAAAAAAAGGACTACAGACTCTAGACTTATAAATGCATATATAGGCCCTAGATTGGTAGTTTAAGTTCATTTAGAAGGAATCAATTTATGTTCTTTCCAAATACAACACAAAAAATGCTCACTAGGTGGATGATCTACCATTCAGCGTTCTAAGGATAGCAAACCGCAAATTCAAAAATTCACTATGGTTACTATGCAACAACCTAACAGAATTGCCTATCATTAGCAAGGTCATTCCCAAAACACAAGTGAAGATGTATGAATCATAAAGAAATGCAATCTAAACAAAATACTAAATAGATGAAATTACATGAACACTCTGTTTTAGTGGAATGCATTTTCAAATTGTTATGATTTTTATGCCTTAAATTCCATGCTATGCAATGAATTATGCTGAAAAGAAAAGTCTTTATGGATTTTTCTACTATGGATGATATGCATGATCTACTATGAAAAGAAAGCTAAGAATCCCAAAACACAATACTAATATCCCCTAGGATCCTCCCCCAAACTTAAATCACATTGTCCCTTGTGTGCATAAAAGCTTAAAGGTGAATCCTAGACCACCAACAAAACAGAATGACGACGTGCAGTGGTATATACAATGAAAGGAAAGGAGTGGTACATGTTAAAAGACCAGAGAATAAGCTATGGAAGTGTTTGGCCGTGACTTGAGGTGGAACCTCGCTGACCAAGGGTGAGTTACCCCTTCTTGAAGCAGCAATTAGCAAAACTCGCGCTGGACCCCTCGCCAAACCATGTCGAGTTCTGCACTTTGAATCTTTAGAGGCTTGATTCTCATTACCATATCAGCTCAGTGACTGTCTTGGACTCGTTCCAATCATTTTCCTACATGAAAAACATTCCAATGCAAGAAACATATAGATATAGCCGGTTTAGTGTGAAAAAATATAAGCTTAATCCTAATAATCATCAATTAAATCTAGTTATTAAGCAGATGAGTCAAAGCTAAAAGAATCAGACTATTTGGCTAAGAGCTTGGGTGATGTACTTGAGTGAACTGGGTGAGCAATAGGAGATCATGACTAATACTCCACAATTTGTCCCCTATTGGCATCACTCACTCAGTATATCACCACAAAAGGATACAAGAACTTGACTACTCAAGTAGGACCCTCAGTAAAGTCTCAGGTGTGTGTTGGGCACAACTTGAGCTATCAACATGAATTGGAGCGTCGATTTTTGTAGTTCTTTAGCCAAAAGTTTTAGAACTTGACATGGTGTTTATGAGTTGCAACTTCGAGTTTAGCTAGTTCTTGGCTCGTTCGGGTTCAACCTTTCTTAATTGCTGCCAAAAATGTAGCACTCTGTTCCATTAAGCTCAATGACCTAAAAAAACAAACACAACATCCACACAAAAAAAGAAAAAGAGATTGCAAGATAAAAGCAAATACTGAAAAACTTAAGCAGAAATATGTACAAAAGACAGGCATGGGACTTCCTCCCAAGTGAGGTTGTTTATAGTCTCAAACTCGACTCTTCACACCTAATTGACTTAGGGTGGTTCACAGAGAGGAATTCGAGTCATCTCTGAAATGGTTCCAACAGCCATGAGGAGCTTACTTTTTGCCCATTTTCTGGAAAGCCCTCTCCTTCCTTGCTAACCAAAGTAATGGCTCCGCAAGACATAACCTCTTTGATGCTAGAAGGTCCACACCAATCTGATTTGGGATTTGTTGCACAGCGAAGCTGCTTGACTTTAACAAAAGGTTTGGTACATTTTTTGCTTTTCACCCTATACTCTATTACTCTATCCATAACTCCATCTATATCAGGTCCAAGATCTAATTTGGATAGTTTGCATAATTCCTTAGAAACTGGTTGTGCATTCTCATTGTAAGAAAACCAAGACTCAAGGCTTGTCCCATCCATAACATCTCCGTACATAGCCTTACCACGCTTAATCAATACAACTAGAGGGAGCTTAAGAGGTTTGACGTCCAGCTGTTCCAATCCCTCAATTGTGAAGGTTTGTTCTAATAATAGTTGGTATCTTCTTTGCCTCATTGATATGGAACTTCATTTTGAGGTCTTTCCCAAAGTTCAGCTTAATTGTTCTACTCCTCACATGAATTAATATGCACCAGCTAAGGCTAAAAATGGCCTACCAAGGAGTAATAGATCACATGCTTCCTCATCCATTTCAAGCACCACAAAGTCTGTGGACACTTCTAATCTTAATAGGCAAATCTTCCATCAAATCCTAAGGCAATCGAATGGACTTGTGATCTAGGATTAAAGAGAGCTTACAAGACTTATAATTGTTGAATCCTAGCCTTTTAGCTACATAGAGTGGCATTAGGCTGGTTGAAGCTCCAAGTCACGAAGACATTTTCTAAAAGTTGAGTGACCTATTGAGCATGGTAAAGTGAATGTTCCAGTGTCCTCTAGCTTCTATTGCACTACTCTCCTAGATGTGATGGCACTACACTCATGAGTCTCTACTTCCATATCCTCAATTTCTTTGGGTTTTTTGCTTGACTACCTCTTTCAGGAATTTTGGATAAGGAGGTATTAGTGTAAATGCATCCAATATAGAAATCTTCAACTCAATCTCTTCATCTGCTTATCAAAGAGACCTTTGTATTTCTCAACAATATTTTTCTTGACTCGTCTAGAGAATAGTAGTTAAGGTTTGTATGAGGTGGAGCTGAAGCTTTGTTATCTTCCTTTGAAGCTGTAGAATTATGTGCAGTTGAAGGTTGAACTTGACCACTTTTTGCTTGAGTTTCCTTGTGGATTTTGACCAGTGGAGTTAAGATTTGAAGCTGATTTTTGGGCTGACCGTCCTCCCCTTCCTGAATCACACTGTCCTCAGTGGATATAGCATTTCCAGTACATGGAGAGAGCTCTTTGCCACTCCTCAAGGTAATAGATTGGGAAGTGTAATCCTTGGAGTTTTGAATGGCCTTTCTTGGTAGTTGTCTAAAATTCTTCACAGAGGAGGATGCTTGTTGGCTCTCAAGTTGAGTCAAGCGTTCAAAGTTTCAAACTTGTAGTTGAGATCATTGTGAGGAGGCATCTATCTTATTGTGAACCTCAAAAAACTTCTGTGTCAACTCCGTAGCAGTAGATTTTTGACCCTCGTGAATTGTTGAAGCGGATCTACAACCTCTAGGGGCTACTGTGGAACAGGCGGCTGAGCTTGAGTTTTTTACCCAGGTGGTACAGTTGAAGGAGGCTGAGAACTTTGATGGTATTGCTACTTAGGGACATAGCCTTTGGCTTGAGCAGATTGATGTTTCGATGGGCAGACCTGGTCCTGGGGGTTTGCAAAGTTGGTGCTCCTATATGAGAGGTTTGGATGCTGCTTGTAGTTATTGTATTGCTTGTAACCTCCTCCTTGATTATGAACAAAGCTGACCTCTTCGACCTGATCGTCCTCCTTTTTCTGGGCTTGTAAGTCTTCATACACTAGATGAACCTATTTCTGATTTGCGAACACTAGCTTATCCAGCTTCTCATGTTTTGTTTTGATTTCCTTTCGCCTAACTGGATCAGAATCAGCTATTATCCGCGTGTTCCAATCATAATAGTCCTCATACTGCCCATCAGAGTGGGCCAAGTTTTTCACCAGCTCCCATCCATCTTCACTGTATTTGTTGAGAAAGCAGCCATTGCTAGCTGTGTCCAGAAGCCTCCTGTATTTAGGAAGAACACCTCTGTAGAGGTTGCTCATTAGAATTTCTATGGTGAATCCATGGTGAGGATATTGGGTCTGGTGTGTCTTGTAGCGCTTCCATGCTTCAGAAAATGTCTTGTTGTTTTGTTGAACAAATCTAGACATAGCATTACGAAGCTTGGCTGTCTTGGAGTTGGAGAAAAATTTGGCAAGAATGTGTGTCTTGCAGTCGGTCCATGAAGTGATAGTTTCTTGGGCTAATGCTTCTCCCAAATATGTTCCTTGTCTGCAAGAGAAAATGGGAACAGTCTAAGCTTGAAGGCATCTTCACTCACTTGATTGAGCTTTGTCAGTCCATACATCCGCTCAAAGTCATCTAGATGATCAAGAGGGTCTTCAGAAGGTAGTTCATGGAACTGCCGGTTTTGGATCATGGAAATAAGACCGCTCTTGATCTCGAAGTTATTGTTCTAGATAGCAGGAGGGATGATCCCATGCCGCTAGGTGTGGGTGCTTGGTACATCTCCATCTCCAATGGTTCTTGGCTTCCTCTGTTTAGGTCCATGCACAGGAAGGTGGTCTGTGTTCGAGCCTGTTGATGGATCCATTCCCACTTAGTCCCTTTGTTCACTGTGGAGATGGTTTCTCTGCTCTCTCAACTCGCGTTGAAGCTAGTCAATATTGGAGAAAGCGTACAAGGTTTTAACTGCCTTTTGAGCGTGTCTACATACAATGAGTAAACTGAACTCAAGTAGGAGTGTCAAGCTGAACTTGAGAATGGTTAACTCACCTAAAATAGAACGGCAAAATCAGTACCACATGTGAGTAACCAATGTGAAACAAAAGAACTTGGTCTTAGAAAGTTAATAATCCTAAATGTAGCTAGCAGAAATTTAGCAACGGCACCAATTTGATAACAGTATTTTATTATCAAATACCTATCACTACATTATATCATCGCAGTACAATAGGCTATCAATCCAACTAAGAGTGTAACCATCACTGAGGACACAATTAACAACTATGATCCAAGCCAATCATAGAAGTTTATATCTAGCAGCGTAAATCAAACTTGAAAATCAACCAAATGAAAAACAGAGTAAATAGCAGGAATATGATTAGAATAAAATAGAGCAGTGAAAAATAAAGCAACAAACAAGCAAGCGCAGGGTGCTGAGAAATCGGGTTTGTGAGAGATGGGAATCATGGATCAGCGGATTACTTAGATCTACTAGGTTCTTGAAAAAACTCAACAGAGCATAACCCTAGGCAGTAAGTTCACAGGACAGTGAATCCACTTCCGTGAAAAACAAACTCGACTAAGCCATCAACAAATCCTGCCATCACAGGCGTTTAACAACCTAACCGGCGTGAAAAAATAACTCAGACAAGTCGATTTACGCCTTAGACAATCGATATTTAAAGTTAGTTCGAGCAGACATTCTACTAGACACCTATCGGGTGCCAAAACATTTAAGAACATATTTCAATTGTTCAAGGTGAAATAAGCAGTAACAACACCAAATGAGACAAGAACGAAGCCTTACTAACATCAAGCAACCTAGAAAACCTAAGATCCACGCTGATTTAACCCATCCTCAAGATCCCTAAGTGAACTACTCTTATATCATAAGGTAAACAACAAAAGCAGAAATCACAGTACATAACATCAGCAGTATACCCGAGATGAAACAAGGGACAAGACTAAACAAAAACAAAAATTGCATTCAAAATCATAAACAGGAAGTTTTGTTCTCAGGACTATAAAGGAAAACGGTTGTTGCACAAAAGTGGCAAAAACTTGGATTCTCCATTTTTGGCAACCACAAAGACTACTTATACTAAACTCAACAAAACTCTAAAAATGACTCGGCCCATCTGCTGGGTCCCATCTACTGCAGCCCATCAAGTGGTCTAATTTGGTTTCAATTTGGCATATTGCTGAAGTGGCTTGTTTGAGTGTTTAGGCTCAGATATTCGGCCCATCTATTGAAATGGCCTGTTGTGTTAGTTTGTAACAAGTAGGCTCGACCTTGATCTTAAGTGGAATAGTTGGGCTCGACCTCAGGCTCGAGTGGAATTTCTTGGCTCGACCAGAGGCTGCAGTTGGACTGCATAGTTGACCAGAGGCTCCAATTGTATGGCAGACTCGACCAGAGGCTCCAAGCGGATGGCAAACTCGACCATAGGCTCCAGGTGGACTGCAGACGCTTCCAGAGGCTCCAAGTGGATGGCAGACTCGACTAGAGGCTCCAGGCGGATGGCAGACTCGACCAGAGGCTCTAGGTGGACTGCAGACTCAACGTGAGGCTCTAGTTGGACTGCCGACTCAACCCCAAATGCGTCCCAATGCTCCTATTGCTGCTTTAAAGCTGTTCATTCATTCGTTAAGTCCACAACGTCCAGAATACTCCAATTTATGCTCTCTAAGTACCTGAAATCTCTTCGAATGCAATATGTGTGCTATGCAAGTGCAGAATATGCAAATAAAGTTATTTGGACTTTAAAATGATGAAAATGTAGTATATATGTATGCAAGAACAGCTAAATGAGACTCCTAAGATATGCTAAAATACAGACATATCAGTGTTTCTTCATGGGCAATAACCTGATTACATGGCTGAGTAATAGAAAAATAGTGTTCCTTATCCACTACAAAAGTAGAGTACATTGCCCTAGACAACTGTTGTACGCAACTCTTCTAGATGAAACAGATAACTGAAGATTAGGTAACAATTTTGAACCTTTGTTAGTTCATTATGACAATTAAAATGCTATCAATATTGAAAAGAACTCGCTTTTCAAATTTTCGGACTAAGCATATAATGATTATACATCGTTTTATTTAATGAACATTAAATTTTAATTGGCTGATATTTTTACCAAACCTTTGGACTTTTGATCGGTTCTTTGAATTACAAACTGGTATAAGTGTTTGTGAGATCTAATTTCTACATTCGAATGTGTAAAGTTTGGACATGTACACGCATAAGAACATTGCATTGCAGTTTAAAACTTAGTGAGTCTATTGTACATTGTTTGGATCGGCAAACTATGGAGAACAGCTACTTTTCATTATGTTATGTGTTGACTATGTGCAAATGATTGTCATTGTAAACTATGAGGTCAAAGATCTGAGAAGAACAAGTATATCAAAAGGCTGAGAAATCAAGTGATACCTTCTATAAGATTTTGTTAAGCACTAAGGAAAAAGTATAATACTAAAAACATCGAATTGAAAATGTGATACTCGTGTTCCAGTCAGGTATGTCTTGCATGAATAAAGGAAAAATAAAAAAGAATGGCAGCAAAACACAACCTTCTAACTCTTCAAGGAAGAAACACGAGGAAGTGCCCAAAAAAATTGTAGATGTATGACCAAGATAAATAATTTTAGTTGGAACTTTTGAATCTACTCTACTTTTTCCCATCTAAGGCTTCGATTGGTGACAGTGATTTTAGTGGTACAGGACAAGTGTGGTTCAAGTGAAGTCCAAGTTCAGTCCAGCTAAAAAAGTGGGAAAAAATATATTTTGACTAGTAACAATATAGAGGTGCAAGACAAAAAATAAATTATGATCGGTGAAAATATAAAAATGATACGGTATAGATAATGTTATAATGAATTTAATCAATTAATAAGATAATTTAAAATTAAATTATTAAAATTTATTTTAGAACCATTAATCATTAGAAAAATGATACAAATAACTAAATTAAAAAAATTAATTTCGACGACTTTGATTTCTCATAACATATTCGCAATATTTCTCTTATTTCTAACATATGTTCGCCATCATTTACTTATGTTGTTTCCATGTCTCTAGAATATGGTTCATCATCCATGTTGTTTACTCTTGCTTCTGCCATTATCTCTGCAAAAACTACATCTGGAAAATTTGAAATTCAAATAAAATTATGTAATACCATTGTAGCTGTTGTAACTTTCTTTTGTATTGTAACGTTATATCTTGGAAAATCACAAAGAACCCATCATTTCTTCTTCCAATCTCTAAAATTTCTCTTAATGACAGAATGTAAAGGTGCATGACATCGATCAGATAATTCTTGATTATTCCTAGGAGGAGGACCAAAGTTGAATTGCGACATATGACATCTTATAATTTATTTCTTGAGGATTTGTAAGTAGCCAAAATCCTTTCTTGTTTGGATACCCAAAATCAACAACATTATAATTCTGTTGGGGGGGGGACTGAGAATCACTTTGTTGTACCATTTTGAGAACAGTTGTGTCATGACATTATCCTGGTGCTCCATTCTACATATATGTAAATAACATGCTCAAATCAAATATTATCATGATGTTGAAGGATGTTACATCATGTTGATTCCAATACATTCTTTGTAATTCTAACTTTAACAAAAACATGAACCCATCTATGGCACCAACAAAGCCACTAAAATATGGCCAATATCTTTGGTCCACTCGCAATCGTTTCAGAATTTGGTGTAATTCTTGTTGTGTTGGAATCTTAATATAATCGCATGCAAGTCTCTCAATCACTATTACAACTTCAAAAAAAACTTTCGGTTCACAGTCTCCTGAGTTCGTTTGAATCTTAAGTCAACATCTCTTGGAAACTCATTGTGCCCACATATTCAAAGAAACAAAGCCACACTTTCTTCAATGCTCATATTTGATGTTCGTTGTAGCCGATAATATGTTTACAACCTAGAACATAATGTTGTTAAACAGAGAGGTGAAACTCGTAGTAACTGAAGACAAGCAGCATTATCTTGTTGGAGTATGCGCCAAATATTCTTCTATCCCAAACCTCTATTTGTCTGCACTGGTCCTCTTTAAAAATATCAATCATAATACCTCAAAGCTGGTTACTAACTCCTCAAATTTCTCATTTTCTGAATTGTACTATTCAATTCTCTCTACGTAACATAGGTTATTGATGCCATACGAAAGCAACTAACATATACGAAAAGTCTGAAAAATTTACACAAACAAAATCATATGTGTCATTAATAAATATGATTTTTCATTAAAAGATAACATATAAAATTTTTAAAACAAACTAATGAAACATAAAATATTTCATAACATTATTGAAATCAAGATAACACAAAGAGTTTCTTTGTCCTTGTCACTTTGCTTCTTGACTTCCCCAAATATTAAAAAGACCTTCTGGTCTAGGTGTTTGAGTCTTTTTTCAGTTTCAAAGTAGTTTGTAAATATAACACCGGGTGATCGATGACCAGTTTTTATTGTTGCACCATCTAAAACGTTTGGCCTCCAATTGAAAATCCATACTGAACATTTGTTGGAGTGACTCTTGGTGGACCATATTTTTGGAAATTATGTGTTTGTTGTCCTAAATTAAATACCTCCATGTTGATTATTTGGTGGTGTATTGTACTGTTGATTATTTGATTGTGTACCCCAATGTTGAGCATTTGGTCGTGAGTCCCATTGTTGAGCATTTGGTTGTTGACCCCATTGTTGAATGGTTGTGTGCCTCATTGTTCATAAATTGATTGTATGCCCCATTGCTTTTAGTGGTGGCTCCTATTGTTGAGTATTTGGTGGGTGTTGTTTTGTTGAGTTCATGGTTGTGTGCCTTATTGTTAAGGAACTAATGGTAAATCCCATTGTTGAACTTTTGGTAGAGTACCAAACTGTTGAAAATTAGGACACAAACCAACGAGTGAACTACCGGATGATAAACCTCCTAAACCTTTACTTCCAAATGAACTCGGACCTGAACCTAATTGTTTAAGAATATTTTTATTGTTTTTGATATACTAGTCAAAGCTTAAAAAATTTTATTTATCCTCGTCTAAGGTTGTCGTCATGTCAATGAGGTCTATACACCACCACCCAAGCTCCTTAAGTGCATTAATGCAGGCCCAATAAAATCTTATGAATTTTGGAAGCCCTAGATCAAGAAATTTTGCTCTGTCGTTTTGAATTCATCGTAATCATTGTGATGAAAATTTCTTGGACAAAGTCGTTCAAAACTTTGACGCTGAAACTTTCTATAGCTAGTGATGGTCTCTTGTAGTGTTGTCTCAAATGATTTTCTTCTACTATTTAGCTGGGCCCAGAGAAACTCCCATGGATCTTTGTGAACCACTCCCACCTCTAACGTTTGATTGTAAATTCACTTTTCCTTGTTGATGGCCTTTATGTCCGGGAATTTGGATCGAATCATTGATGAACTCATGAAATTATAATTAAAAAGTTATAAGTATTATATTTTTAACTTATAAATCTTAGCTATTTTAAGATTGAAAAAAACAAACGTTAGTAATATAAACTGTTTCCATAATAACCAATTATGATGTTAGTAACAAAATGTTAGTAATATAAAAACGTTAAAATTGCTTCCATAAGAAATATTACCTTATGATGTTTCTCTGACCTATTTTTGAATTTCGAAATGTTTTTTGCAAAGTTATAAGATGTTGGTTGGTAGCTTTAAAAGTAGGAGTATAAGAAAGAGAAAAAATTGTATTTATAGGTGAATTTAATTATGTAAATATTATTTTTTTTAAACTATTACCACTTTGCGGAATTTGGACCAATCCACTAAAATTACAGTACCAAATGTTGGATATGACTTTGTATATTAAGTTGCAGCAAGCAATGGGACGATAATCTTTCATACAAATAGAATTTGCATGTTTGGGAACAAGGGTAATGGCAGTAGCATTGACTCCTTTAACGAGAAAGTTGAAAGTAAAGAAAGATTAAACAACTGTGATAAGATCACGCCCAACAATCTGCCAAATAGCTTTATAAAATTCCACAGGAAAACCATCAGGAACCAAGTGCTTTGTTAGAAGGCATTGAAAAAACAACAGTTGTAATTTCTTCAGGACTAACAACAGCAACAAGAGAAGTAACTAAAGCCTATGGACAAGAGTAATTAATAATCTTAGTCAGGTCTGAATGAGTAACCGGAGGACTGAGCTAAAGGAAAGATGTAAAATGATTGACAACCTCACGTTTAATATCATTAGGATTAGTAATAATGGAAACAAAATTGGATTGAACTTGGTGTAAGGTATTACCACCATTACGAGTTTGAGTGACACGATGAAAGAAAGTAGTGTTATGATCATCTTCTTTCAGCCATTTAATTATGGATTTTTGCTTAAAAAAATTGTTTTTTTAATATAAGCAAGCTGATGCCAATGAGAAGTAGCTTCTATAACAGCAGAAAAAGACTCATTATAAGATTTTATAAGAGCAATTTCCTGGACCTTGAACAGATCATCATAAGCAGATTTGGTGCGAAGGGGAATGTTGCCAAATTGAGATTTATTAAGATTTTGAAGAACATGCTTGAGTAGCTTTAGCTTCTGATGAAATAAATGCAGAGGAGCTCGAGAGTGATACAAAGGAGGAGAGCAAGACCACGCATCATAAATCAGTGGTAAAAATTGTTCATGATTAACTAGGATGCTAAAGTACTAAAAATGGTCTACAGTTAGAAGAAATTAGAGCTGACAGGAATCAAGCATCTAGAATGATCAGATGTACTGTTTTCCTCAAAAACAGCATAAGACTGAGGAAAAGAACTTAACATGAAGCATTTATCAAAATTCTGTCCAGCTTCTTCGCAATCGGATCATCCACATTTATTACTCCTAGTGAAAAGAGAGCCAACTTGGGACAAATCAGTAAGGTCACAAGAGAAAACAAAGTCTTGAAAGTGTCTCATACCCAAGGTAGAGAGAGTACCATCAGAATTAGAATACTCAGACGAGGAGAAGACCACAATATAATCACCAATTAAAATTTCCATGATTCTTTTATAATGGGCTTTTTGTGGCTGGATTTCTGAAATGTGTGGATACGGGCTCATGAACCAAAACTCTCAAAGAATTTTATGCATCAAAGAGATTCGTATCTGACTCTGATTTTTATACTGATAATAATCTAATTAATAAGAACCAACTTTTGTATGCTGGAAGAAAAAAGAATTTAACCTAAAACAGAGAGAATGACACTAAAACAAATGAAGTTGTTCTATAGTCATATGTATAATGCCTTAAACAAGAATTATACAACGCAAAAACATGTTTTACATAACAAAGATTAAGTTTAAACTGATAAAAAGACTAAGAAACAAATTATAACCTTGCTATAAAATAGATTACCGAAATAAAAGAGAGTAACTGAGGTAAAGTAACAAGTAAAAGAAGTGTCAGCATTTGTTGTGTATAGGATCAGATCCTCTTCCATCATTCTTTTTACACATTGATTAGGATCAGACATGAGGAAAGGGGAAGGCACCAAACCTTGATTTGAATCTAAGTTTCCATAATTAGGTGATGACGAGGACTCAGACTCTGACTCTTCTAGAACACGCGAAAAATGAACAAACGGAAGTTGCAACCTCATGTCATTGTCCCTCCTTAAACCTGAAACCTTATCCGTTTGGAGTACAGAAATCGCTATGACAAAAGAATAACTATTCTTCTATGAGGAATTGATACATCACCCATTTTGAAGACTATTATAGTATATGTTAAGAGACGACAATGATATGTTTCTGAAACTACAACTTGAAGATCATATAAATGGAGAAGGTTAAAAGAAGAAGAGAGACTTTTTCCTCTGTCTTTGTTTCTCTTTGGAATAAAAGAGAAAGAAGATTGGTAAGAAAGAAGCATATATAAAGGCTGGTTTTAGAAGATCTCTCTTCTCACAAGTTTAAACCAATTAAATAAAGGTCCACACTTGGAACTCTATTCTTGGGAAGCTAAGCATATCTCCCTCATTTTCTCTTTGTTTTCCTTTCCATTTTTATACTTTTTTATATTATAACATACATACAAATGTAGTTTCATAACTGCAGTTTTGTTTTGCTTTTTGGGTATAAACATTGTTCTACATACACAATGTCCTTATCACATAGAATCACCATAGAGCATATAGATAATTTTGGAACATTCTCTTTCGCCTGAAATGGACAACCTTTACATACTATGCATATAGTGCTGGCGCAATAAATCTAATGTCCATGTGCTAAATAAGATCATCTCTTATTTATTAACTACATAACATTGTTCTCCTAACAGGTTTACCATTAAATCATTGATCAAGTTTTCCACATCTATTTCCTCCAAAATATCATTTTCGATTGTAATCAAAGCTAATCAGTTTAACCTCTCTTGTGTATAGTCGTCTATAAGTACGTCTTTCACAAATTTATTTTTGAAAAATTATTTCTGTAGAAGCAACAGTTATTACAATAGTTAGTAAAGTTTTATATGCAATAACTGCATTTCAAAACAATTAAGGCTCTCAAAATGATTCAACATACCGATTGCTCCCATCTTTTCTTTTGGATGAAACTCTCTTAATAATTTTAATTCCATAATCTGATCCATTGACATTCAATACATCATCTTTCTCTCAAGCACATTCAAGATTATCATAACAAGATTTTAAAAGAGAATCATTGAATAATTATAATTTATTTGAATCAAAGACGAAACCAAAAATATTTTCATATAATTGATATTGTTCAAATCCTTTCTTTAGTGAAACAATGGCTTGATCTACTATAAATAAAAAATATTGAGTTCTAAATTTTTCTTTAATAGATAAGGATAACTCACAGCCACCAATTCATCAAAATGTTTTTTTATAGAAATAACACGTTTCTTAGAAAAAACAAGATCAATTCTATTCTCAATAGTTGTTTTCTTTGCAGTTATAGAATTTCTAAATCCATCAATTATATACTTGCTAAAACAAGAAACTAACCCTTTTACTCTTTCCATAGCAAAATTAATTAGCATATCCTTGGACTGAAATTGTTTGCTAAATAAATTCACCATATGTAATATATCATACCAAATAACTATAAATCACACAAATTCAAAACTACTAAGTTCATTTAGGGCTAAAGATCTAGCTTCACTTTGAATACAAGGATCATTATCTTCTTCGGCAACCTGATATAACGCTTCACGCATGTCAGTTATTTGATATCGTATAGCTTCAATACTCTCAATACAACTTTTCCATCGTGTGGTGGGTAATTGTTAAAGGGTCAACTCTTTTAATTTCTCTTTTAAAATACTCCACCTTTTTGTTCAATTAGCAAACATAGTATATAATTGTTGAACTATGCCAAAGAAATCTCTTGATTTCAAAGAAGTAGTAGCTATATCATATAAAATTTAAACTATGACATCCACAAGGTGTATAAAATGCTCTAGATTTCAGATCTAGAAGTCTCTTTTGCACTCTTTGGTTTTTTCCTTTTATATTAGATCCATTATCATATCCTTGACTTGTCATATTATCAAAGATTTTAACACATCTTGCAAAACCTCAAAAAGCCCATAACCACTAGTATCATCCACCTTGAAGAACTCAATAAAAAATTCTTTAACTTGATAAGAGTCAGAAACATTACTTACATTTATTAGAATTAAAGTCATTTGTTCTTGATGACTAGCATCAGATGTACAATCCAATATAATAGAAAAATACTTCGCATTTTTTATTTTTGAAATTATTTTTGATCTAATAAGCAAATAAAAATATCAACTCATTTTGAATATTATGACTATAACCATTACTAATACGTGCAACATGTTCCATCATGATTGGATCAAATGTTACTATTGTTTCTATTAAACCAAAAAAATTCTATTGCTTTCTTGATAGATTTTTTCATACTTTTCACGAAATACCAAATTATGTTTAGCAAGAAATTTCACAATTGCAACAATTCAAATAAGCACTTTCTTACAAAACTTTTTGTCCTTTCTAAATTGTTCTTTAGCTTTTTTACCAATTGTCTCATTTTTACCTAATCTTTGTTTTAACTCAATCCAAACCGCCATATTTTAAAAATGATCAACAATAGTTTCATGCACTTTTAGTCTAACATTAATATGTGCCCAAACATCAAAACCATCGTCCCCTAGAAAATTTTTTCTTAGGACCTTTCTTAAAAAGCTTACAACAAAAACAAAAAACTTTCTCAAGTTCTTTTGAATAAACAAATCAATTACTATCATTTTTTTCTCTATTAAATAAGTTTCTTGTAAAATAAGTTGAAGAAAATCTTCCATTAGATTTATTTTTAGGACCTTTCACGATTAATATGTCTCTTTTAGACCATTGATTGCTAACTTATCAATTGATTTTGAATATAAAATTCCAATTACGAACTTCATAAATATTGAACAAAATATCCTCAATATAAGTATCACTATGCTTATTATCATCAATATCAGTTTCAGTACTATCCTTAATATGAGTATCACTATGCTTATTATTATCATTATATTGACTATCACTATGATTATTATCATTAATATTAGTTTCAGCACTATCTTTAGCTATATCTTCACTACCGAAATTTCCAGATTTTTGAGGGTTAACAACAAATTTATCTAAAACCCCTTTCTAAGAATTAATAAATTGCTCTAGTTTTGCTTTCTCTTTTCTTTTTTCAGATCCTGTTTTTTGCTTCTTGTAATTATTTAATATTAAACACAAAATCAAACAAATAAGCAAACAAAATTCAATCACAAACAATCCTAAACCATTAATAAGAGGAAAAAAGTCAAATTTAGAAGATAAAACCTGGAATGATGAAATGAATATTGAACAAGAATTGATTAGATGGAAACACATGTAAAAAGTTCAACAATTATTAGTACAAATAAAATATTCATCAACAAAGCTAAATAAACATGAGGGAGAAGTCATTACTCGTATCCAAATAGTTTAGGATTTGAGAATAAAAAGATTAAAGAATTAGGAGTTGAAAAAGAAAGAATATTAAAAAATTAAATCTGTCGAGATCGAGAGAAAGATGCATTAATTTTAAGTTTTGCAGAGAAAGAAGAAAATGGGCATTTTAATTTAGAACATTATACAAATATTAAAAAAAATTTGGTCCAATAATCTAAAGAGTTACACAAAAATAATTTATAAAAATGGGCCTTAAAAATTCTTTTAAAATTGTGGGTCTTGAGCATTTGTTCCACTTGATCATGTTTAAAACCGGCTCTGTGTATATATGTTTTGTATTTTAATGTCCCACACCAAATATAGGCTTATTAAATAAAATAGCAAGAAATTGATTACGTTTATAAATCAGAATATTTTTCAATAAATATATGAGAATTATGATTCCTGTGTTCATATATAGACCAGCTATAAAAGGTCCATGAAACTATGCTACTCAATACTAAAAAGCAAGAAGACTGTCTTTAAAAGGGTAAAAAGTACCAAAACGAATAGTTCCAAATTGAAAGGTTACAATCCAAAAAACCACATTTTTCTCTCTCCTTAAGCTTGCGACTTTAAATTTAAAAGTTCGCTGTCGTTTGTCAATTTCTGCTCGAGGCCAGCTGTCAAAGGCTTCTCTAGCTCTGACGTCGGCCTCCCTTCGCTTATTTTTTTTTCATTTTGCTTCACTGATCTGGTGCTGTTATTTCTACTATACGTTCAGAGAATCTGAGTTTTGTCGAGCTCCTCTTCTGTTTACTTTGCTTCCGTCGAAGCCCTTAACCCCCGTCGATCCTCCATTGGCCATTGTTGCTCGTGGATCTGTCACCTTCCTTCAGATCTGAGATCATATGGATCTAGGTCGTATCTTTCGGTGTTTACTTATGGGTTAATTTTGGTTAGATGTATGGTAGCTCTGGTTGATCTTTGGTCCTCTCGCCGGTAAGATCTCTTTGGTGAAAAGATATCTCGGCTTTGTCAGACTCTTCCAGTTGAGGTTGCTTTTTAATGTTCTTAGCCTTTCTTATTCTAGTGTTTAAGTAATTTGTTTAGTTAAGTTTCTCCTCGGTTTTTATATTCACTAGTCAAAGATTTGATGGAGGTTTAGCTTGGTGTACTCTTCTCCCTCTATGTTTTAGGCAAATCATGTTTCTGTATCTCGATTAGTTTGAGTCTTGCAGTCATTGAATGTCCCAAAATTTGAGCGAGACTTCTAGCTCACCTGGAAAATCTTTGGTTTTTCGGCTTCATCAAAGAAAGTGAATCATCATTTTTTGAGAAAGCCAATCTCTAATTCAAGTCTCCATCTTTTAGTTTGAAACCTGTCTTCGAGAATGTTGTGCGGGAAACTCCTAAGATGATAATAAATTACAGTATATAGCTGGACTTGAATCTTTTTTGTATTTGGTTTATCATTGGATTGCCATATCTTCATCCTCTGTGTGTAGTAGGATTGAAGCATCCTTTATTCTTTTGTAGTCTATTGTGGTTGAGAAACTTTGTAATCCTTCATTATCAATATCAGTGAGATAACAGAAAAAAAAATAATCCCAAATTGAAAATGATGAATACAAATAAATTGAAGGAGAAGCTTGTGTTACATGTATTTTGTAATTCCAAGTTCTTTTTACCACGCAAAAGAATTCAGTCTAGCTTCTTTGAGCTCAATGTATTTATTATCCTTTTTGCTTTCTTTTTTTTGTTCTTTCCCCTTTAATTACTGATCCCTTCCTCCCTAATCATTCTTTCAAACGTAGGACGATTTCATCATTTACGTCAACATGATAAAAACTCTAAAATTTTGTGTGCATATATATATATATATATTATTCGAGGTGGATCAAAAATCATATTTTGATTCACAAGAACAATCGATAACTGAAAAACCATTAAGTCATAAACTCGGCTAAAAAGTAATCTTGGCTCTCGGTTGATAACTCGGAAAAATCCATATTCTGCTGATCACTGAACAAGAAGAGTTGCAACTCGTCATCGAAAAGAAAATGAAGTTTCCCTGATTCGGATAAGGAAAGCTTCCAAAAATCTAGCAAGAATCTTTCCATTTATCTGTAAATCTAAACAAATGTAATATTTCCTATTTTCAAGGGATTGTAACTATCTCTATTATCTATAAATAGGAGCGGAAACCCTTGAGAAAAGTATCCACTTTTTAGTACTTTGGATTTAATAATAAGAACTCAATCCGATATCCTCTTATTCAAGCAATTTCTTTGTGCTCTATGTATCAAGATCAAGAATTCACACCCATCTTTCCTTTACTTTAAGTAGAGCTTGATTTAGAACACTTTGTACTAAATTCTGCTAGAACAATTGGCACCGTTTATGGGGAAGACTTCGCCAGATTTCTTAACCTAAGGTATCAAAGAGATCGACAAAAAACAAGAATGTCGAGAAACGATGCTGTCCTATGTTCCCCGGAAAAAACAAATCATGATCCAACTCAGGAAGAAACAAATTCAGCTGAGGATTCACCGCTGAACTCTGTTCAGCCTCTAGAGAACCACCATGAGCCAACTCAGGAGGCTATCGAGCTTCCAGGACCTCCAAAAGAGTCGTCATCAATTGAGGTGATGATACGAAACCTGATAACAATGCAGGAAGCAGCAGACAAGAGAAACACCAAGCGGTTTGAGCGTCACAAAGCTAAAGACAGGGTTGGCTGTAATAACTTACAGTCCGCGCAAAACAACCGGCAAAGTGATGATATACTCGCTAGCGTGCAGAAGAATCTGTTCGATCAGACCCCAAGCCCGCAGGACTAACAAACTGCGGAACAAAACTAGATTCCAACTCGGCTAATCTAGGCACAACCGGTTACGGATACAACAGATACAGTGACCATCTTCAGGATGATAGAAAAGATACAATCATAATTCCACCAGGCGACCAGCTCAGTGCCAGAGATTGGGTAGATTCTAGCCCAAGCTCAGAATTCACCATTCTCTCCAAGAATAAGACGGATCCCGGTAAACCGAGGGCTGAGACTGCATTTCCCCTTGTATGATGAAACCACAGACCCATTAAAGTTCATTAGTGCATTCAACATCATGATGGGAGGTAAGAACTACCACCCTGACCAAGAAGATGTGGCGTATTGCCAACTCTTCACCAAAAACCTGACTAGAGACGCGCTAGTGTGGTTCACCAAGTTGCCCATAGGGTCCATTTAAAGCTTCAATCAACTAGCCGAACTATTCATAAAACAGTACGCTATATACGTTAAGCAGGATATTTCTACGACCGAATTGTGGTCCTTGAAGCAAGGACTCAACGGGACTTTAAAGTTGTACCTCGAGCGCTTCCAGAGGATAATTACCAAGGCCAAAGTCAGCGACAACATGGCCGTTGAAGCATTAAGAGTCGGGATGGTCAGTGACAAAGCTCTCCGACGAGACCTCTTCATGAACTGACCAACCACAGTATCAGATGCATTATGCAGAGCAGAAAGGCATGTCGAGTACATCGAGGAAAAGTAAATCCTCAAACAAAATGTGATGATGTTTGCATGGATAGTGAAAGACATGCTTGGAATTAATCCAAAGATAGCTAGTCACAGATTGAACGTCGACCCGACTTATAAGCCGATAAAGCAGAAAAGGCAAAAGTTAAGGCCTGAAAGGACAGAAGCCGTGACCGACGAAGTCAAGAAGCTTATCGATGTGGGGAAATAAAACTTCGAATGGGACGATAAATACGAGAGCACCTTTTCTAAGTTGAAAGAATATATGTCAACTCCATCGGGTAAAAGCATGAAGATGGAGAACTGCTTTACTTATACATCGCAGTGTCGTCATCGGTGGTGAGCAACGTACTCGTACGAGAAGAAAGAGAAGTCCAGTATCTGATCTTCTACACAAACAAGTCTCTTGATGGAGCCGAATCCCATTATCTAACAATAGAGAAACACGCTTTGGCAGTTGTAACTTTAGCAAGGAAGTTATGACCGTACTTTCAATCTCACATAGTTACTGTGCTCACTAACCACCCACTACGAACAATTCTACACAGCAAAAATTAGTCGTGAATGTTAACCAAATGGGCTATAGAACTCAGCAAGTACGGCATAGAGTTCAAAGGAAGGACTAGCGCCAAGTCAAGTTCTAGCAGATTTTCTAATCGAACTATCTCCCGAGTCGAAGCCGTTAGAAACAGACGAGTCTCCTCAAGTCTGGAAATTTTTTGTGGATGGATTGTCCTCACAACATAGATCCGGAGTCAGAATTCGACTAAAAACTCTGACAGACAAAGCACTGGAACAGTCGTTCCGACTAGCTTTCCTAGACTCAAACAATGAGGTTGAATATGAGGCGTTAATCGCCAGGATTCTACTTTCCAAAGAAATTAGAGCTTTCCAAGTCAAATGCTACTGTGACTCTTGGTGGTCGTCAAGCAACTCAATGGTGGCTACGACATAAAGAACAACCGGATGGAGCCATACTTGGAGGTCGTGAAAGAATTATCAAAGGACTTAAGGATCAAGGTCATTAAGCTTTCCCAAACGAAAAACACATTGGCTGATGCATTGGCAGCCTTGGCTTCAAATATGGATCTTGTTCAAAGATGAGTCATCCCGGTGGAAAGCATAGACCAGCCAAGTATTAAACTTCCAAAATGAGACTTTGTCATCGTCTCGGCAATCACAGAGTCGGGTGAAGATCCCGATATAGAGATGGATGATATGCTTCAAACCAAAGAAAGGACAGTCGACTGGAGAGACGAGATACTTGCATATACACTCGATGGAAAAACTCCAGAAGATCGATGGACGGCCTGAAGGCTCAAAGCCAAGTGTGCTTTCTATGCACAATTTCATGGAAAACTTTATCGCCAAAGTTTGAACAGAACATTGCTTATGTGTATCTATAGCGAGGAGACGAGAAGAGTGATGCACAAAACACACGAAGGAGCTGGAGGAAATCACACTGGTGGATAATCCCTTGTGCATAAGATCCAAACTCTTGGATACTAGCCAACTATGGCTAAAGTTTGTCAAGACTATGTGGCTAAGTGTGATAAGTGTCAGCATCATGGATACATAATACGCACTCCGACCAAAGAGCAGACCTCATTGATCATGCCTTACCCGCTCATGCTTTGGGCAAGGGATATAGTATGGCCTCTACCACCATCTCGACAAAAGAGATTCATGTTAGTCATGACCAACTACTTCTCTAAATAGGTCAAAGCTGAAGCATATTCCCAAATAAAAGATAAAGACGTAGTCAAGTTTATTTTGAAGAACATCATTTGCCGACACGGTCTACCATACAAAATCGTCATGGATAACGGTTATCAATTCATCTCGGCCAAGTTCATCAACTTTTGTGCTAGGTGGAATATTCAAGTTAGTCACTCCACACCTAGAAACCCGCAAGATAATGGGCAAGCAGAGTCAACAAACAAGCACATCTTGGATGGAATTAAGAAATGACTTGAAGAGAATAAAGGCAATTGGGAAGACGAGTTGGATGTAGTACTTTGGTCACGTCGCACGATGCCGAACCGATCAACTGGCCGTACTCCCTTCTCTCTATCTCATAGAATGGAAGTGCTTGCCCCCACGGACGCCACCATCCTGACTTTGCGCAGAGTCCATTCTCCAAGCAATGATGAGTCAAACGACCAAGCTATGGAAACTAGCATCGACGACTTGGAAGAACAAAGAGATGATGTTCTCCTCCGCGTGCAAAACTATCAGCAACTAGCCGTAAAGTATTACAATAAGAAAGTACAAGGGTGGCACTTCCCTGAAGGAGACCTTGTGTTGCAAAAAGTGTTTTTGAAAATACAGCCGAGACCGACACTAGAAAATTTGGCGCTAATTGGGAAGGATCCTACATAGTTTGCAAAGTCGTGAAAGCGGACGTGTATGAGATTGCAACAATGGAAGAAGAGATGCTTCTTCTTCTTCCGAGACCTCCAATTCTCCTTTGCTAAATTACTCAACAAAGAATTCTTGCAGCTGTTTGCACTTTGCGGTCGAATGGCCTTCTTTCTTGTGGAAACCATAATATTTATTCTGATTATAGGTGTTATTGATCGATTTATCGTGGGGCTGTTATTCTCCCCGAATCGGAAAGAGGTTTCCGAGTTTGCCTTGCCTCTATTATGCTACCTAGGCTCGTAGTGTATTTCTTTCTGCTCTTTTAGCTGCCGAATTTTGTTGTACAGTTTGGTTTTGTGAGAGAATTTTTTTTCCTCTACATATTCCGCATGCCTCACTGTGCTACATAAGGCATCAGAGATCGTACTGGGCCTCTAAACAAAAATGTCCCATTTTAACGCTTCATCGGTCATCATTCCAATTTGGAGGGCTTCGATTGCCATGTCGTCACTGACCTTGGCCTTGGTCAGGATCTTTTTGAAGCATCCGAGATACGACTTCAAAGGTTCGTCAAAGCCTTGCCTCAAAGATCTCAGTTTGGCGATTAAGGTGTCCTGATTAACGAACATAGCATATATCTTTATAAACAACTCCACGAGTTGATTGAAGCTCCTGATTGATCCGGCGGGAAGCTTGGTAAACCATACATAGGCATCGCCGGTTAAGTTTTGCACAAAGTGCTGGTAGTAGGTCGCGTCTTTGTGGTCTACGGTGTAGTTGTTACTGTTTATCATGATGGTGAAGGCGCTCATAAACTCCACAGGATCTGAGTTCTCATCATAAGAGGGGCATCAGAGCCGCAACCCTCTATTTACCGAGACTCTCTGTACTCAAGGTACGAATGGCAAGTTTTGCACCTGAGCTAGGATCCTTCCTATCTCGGGTGCCGAGCTAGTAGCTTGATGGAATTTAGACTTGATGTTGTCCATCATCTTTTATACCGTAGCAGCATCCAGGGAAACCTAGCTTTGCTGTCTTGACGCGTTCGGTACGGCAGAGTGATCTTGTACCAAGGTGGCAACTAGTTGTGGACTCGGGAAGTCCGAAATAGTGTTCTCTGAACACTAGCCAATGCCTCCGCGTTTGGGAGACTGCTCTCATTCAAGCGAGATTCAAGCCGATCAAACCTCTTGGTGTTTCTTCAATCAGAAGCTTCATGCTGTGCGATTAGGTTATGCACTAAAGTTCCAATGTCGGTGACCCCAGTGGTGGTAGTCGAAGGTCTTTATCCTTCCGAGTTTCCTGTTGACTCTCTTTCTGAGTCTGAGTTGTATCCATGGTCGACCTATCTGCTGGATTGCTGTGTTCCTGAGGGAGAGGTTCCCTCCTTTCCGGTGAGCTGATGGTGAGTTCTCAGTCCACCATATTCTTAATCTCAGAGTTTCCTCTTACCTTTGTGAAGATGTCTTTCGATATCGTCCTCATAAACGGCGCCAACTGTTGGAACCAGATTTAGCACAACGAGTACTAAAACGATGGTTCATGATTAATAGAGCAGGAAATAATGGGCAAGGACACTTGTAGACTTGAACAGGAGTAAGAGCTTAGTTAACTGAGTAATAAGACAGGTGAAGGACGAATTGGTGTTCTTATTAAACTTCGAATGTTCCAAAAGAAGATCCTCCTTATGGGAGGTTTGTGCCTCTATTTATAGTTCATAGAGGCAGTTTACATTTATAGAAAATAAAGGAAGATTTACAAATCTTGTTGATAAGACTAAATCTGTTAAGATTCATGCTAGATTTTTGGAATTTTTCCATGTCGGAACAGGAAAACTTCCGTTTATTGTATGCTGATGTGTCATCCGACTTGCCTTCAGGTTCGTGCAACCTTCCGTTACGAGACATTTTGCCGAGTTGAATATTTTATCCGAACTGAAGACTTAGTGATTACAACCGTGTGGTTCTTTTATATTCGACCCATTATTTTTGGTGGACCGAAGTAGGAACTCAGATCCACCTCCAACACTATAATAGGGTTTGTTTTCCAAAAAAATGATGTCGAACAGAATATGATTTGGTTTGATATTTTGCTGTCAAGAATGTAAATATAAATCCTCACTGACCTATTAATATTTTAATTTTTTAAATCATTTTATATATGTTAATTTTTTTGTACAGTAATTTTAAAAATTTAGCACTAATCGATTTTTTGAATTTGTTTGGTAAATTTTAGCAATAATTACCAAAAAAATAAGAAAGTTATGAATAATTTATAGGTCATTATTGGTAAATTTTTGTAATTACCTATTCATATTTTTTTGTAATATAAAATGATACCAAATTAGCAATTTGTTGGTATGACCATAAGTCATAGGTGATTATTTGTCATAATTTTGGTCATTATTGGTAATTTTTTATATTTTTAATAACTTTAAGAAAAATATTTAAACTATTCATAATATTGATAATTTTTTAAAAATAAGCTTATTAAGTTAGTCATATTTCATAATACATTTTACTTATGATATGAGTCCATGACATTAATATTTTTTCTGATAAAAATATACTAAAATATATATTCAAGTTATAAATATGTGAGAAAACAATTTATAATAAATTTTATGATACTTTAACTATTTTAGTGATAGTTATTATTCAGAATTTTCAGTTATGTTATTATGATATATAATATGGACCATAATTTTTTTTCTTTAACTTAACTAAATATGCACATATTTGAAATTTAATTCTCTAACATTTCATAAAAATAGTAACATTATATTCTATAAACAATGTCTAATTTTTCCATAACATATAATAAAAAAAAGTGACATATAATTTTGAAGATGTTGTTGTCAAGATCACTTACATTTTTTTACAGTTGGTATACTTTAATTATTTTCCTGTATATTTACAATTTTTTTGAAATGAATAATTTTGTATATTAATAAAATTATGATTAAACTAAAAAAAAACATTGCAAAAAAAGAACATACCTTTGTGAGAAAGGAGAGATTGTCGTGTATGAAATAATGAATGATGTGTTATGCTTATATAACGATAATAAATATAATAAAAAATAAAGATTGGGGTGTAATGTACAAGGCTTGGCATGGTTTTTTTCTGCATTTATTCTGATCTGCACAATTTCATCTGCATTTATTGTTTTTGTTCTGCATACTTTAAAACTTGAATGATAAAAACCATTACAGATGACCTCACTTACAGCTCATATGTATCTCTCATGTATTCCATTCAAAACCTAAATATATGGATGTATGTGTAATTTTTATGTTTTGGAGTTTAGGAAATCTTACATGCAAAAATATAATTCTTAATGCAATATATTAAAAATACATGTCTTGATAGATATAAAATTATAATTCATAATCTTAATATGTTTTAGGTCAAATTATTTTCGCAAATGTAGATCACATTGTTTATACAAAGAGTTAAGATGTATGAGTATGTTATATATTTCGTGGTTTAGGGAATTATATTAGCCACCAATATGGGTTGCTATTTTAAATTGACAATGGCAAAATATTAGAAGAATTTGTCTAATGAATTTTTGCGGTTTGGAAAATTTTTCCTTAATTATCTGTTAGTCACCAAAATTTCAGTCCCTCTCTAAAGAAAATTCAAAAACTCTTTTTCAATTTAGTATTTTAAGAGATTTTATTAGATTTGAAATCAACTATTTTTAATGAATTTTGATGAATTAGATGGAATTTTAAAATTCATAACTAATGGATTTAGAATTGGATTTCATTGTATTTTGAAATCATCCAAATTATAGTAACCGTCGAAATAAAAAAGGACAAGCAGATTCTCCATGTCTTTTTTTTGGTTCTAGATTCAACTCAGCTAGATGAACTAGAGATCAAAGAAGACTCAATTCAGCTAATTCTCCTAATCAGATTCACCTCCTTTGTTTACGAAGCATGTAACACATTGGACGAGACACAAAGAACCATGGTTTTATAGGATGATCAACATACTCTTGAAACCTTCCTTCAAACCAGTTGGCCAAAACCTTCCTTCTTAAAACATTTTTCTCCTCAGTAAGTCCATTTGTATCTTATCAAATTAGAACTCAGTTTAATAGTAGTGGTCTCTGCTTTGGTTTTACCTCTTTTGATATGCAAAGTTTTGATCTGATATCACTTGCAATCTTCTTCACATAAAGTAACCTTTTTAATTTGGGCCTCTCTTTATTTAGTTGATAGAATGAAGGCGAAGCCAACTCATAGGGATGAAGAACGAATCAACATAATTTCAGTTGTTATTATCCCTACCAAGCAAATCGATCAAACACAAAAATCTAAAAAAAATTGGGAACTTTTGAGGGTTAGGTTTTGATTGTATAGATCATCAATAGAAGAGAACTGAAGACGAAAGAGATTTTCGATGGTAACGAAGCATTATCTTCTTCTATTGGTAAATGATAATGGATTATAGAATAATACTGAAAAAGTCTTTATTTGTGTTTCGCGCAAAACGGGAGAGAATCCATCAAAATCTATGATGAAACAATCCAACAGATTTTTAAATCTTTATTAAATAACATGTGATTCTATTGTATTTTCAAATACACGACTCAAATCCCTCATTCAATAACAGTGTATCTTAATGGTTTTTGTAAATTACACGATCCAATAACGGTGGATTGTACTCTGATTTTGAAATCTTTTAAAATACAACTTTGAATAACACCCCCTAAGTCTATATCACTTTAACTTTTAAGAGATTTTATCTTCTCCTTCTTTTCTTGCAGCATTTCTTCTTCATCTCTGCTTCTTCGTTTCTTTGCTTTTTCTTCTATGATTTTTCTCTCTTTCTATTCGACAACACCCTAACATATCAAAAGCTTCTGATCGACAACACCATCTTTCTTCGTGTGACTGAATCAGTAGGTCTTTTATTGAGCTTTGTATGAGAACAAAGAGTTCATCTTCAGATTCAAAACTAATAGCAGTATTTAATTCCAAAAATGCTAATCTCAGTTAATCCAGACACTTGATTTTTGTAAGCTGAAAAAATATAATACCAGCCATTCAGTGACATGAAATTGAGATGATCTGACAACATTAATGATTCTTTGAAACTAACAGTTTGACCATAGTGAACTCCAAGAACACTGCATGGAATGTGCACCTCATTCACATATTCCAGAACCGTTTTTTGAGGATTTGACTACACAAGAAACGTGAACTAATGAGTAAAGTAAGCAGCTTAACTTATAATCATGCTTCATCTGCTCTAGAAAAAACCCTCACCTTGTCATAAATCTCTAAACTCATGATTGTGAAAATGTAAGACTTAAAAGATATGATTTTGTTGTTGATACCTCTAAGAAAGAGAGTTTAAGTTGATTTGACGGGTTAATGACTGCACTCAAAACTTCTGATCTGCATCCAAACATGAATGTGTCACAAGTTTTTCTAAAATAATCGAACTGATTACAGAGGCAAGGCTTCGGCTTTGCTAGCTTGTCCCCATAGAGAGATAGTCCCGCAGAATAATCCTATAGAGCATGAGGTAAAACATACATTATCAACACAATGATCATATCATCCATAAATATGGAGAAGCACACAAAAATCAGTTCATGCTTTAATAACAAAAATTGCAGAGAACAACTATAGAATTCTATAAATACGAAACACACAACTTCTTTAACCCCAAAATCAATATCTACAACAGCCATTAATCTTAACAACTTACCAATTATATAAGTATTTAGTGATCAATCAGCAACTACACAAAAAATAAAGTTAAATTTCCATCAAGAATCATGATTTGACATTGAAATTGACCATTTCAATTCATTTTCAGACAAAAGAACAAATCGATGGCTTACAAAACTGGCTCGATCAATTTTAGAGTTGATTCCATATTACGTAGGCTTTTTCAGCTTTGGTGGATACCACAAATAGCTACTTTTAGTATATATATAGATTTATATTATTTTCTTTTGTTAAGTAGCGTTTATGTGCCTCGTTCTTTGCATGCAATTGAGATAGTATACATCATTACTCTTTGGAAGATCTGGCTGACTTTAGCTTCATCAACATTTAGTCAAAGAGTATTAGTGGTTGTTTTACATTTCTAGCTGTCATTTCAATGATAAGTAAAACCAATTGACTACTGCTTTGTTTATATGAAACAGAGGAAAGCTTGGAAACTGAAATATACTTGCTTATATCTTAGATCCTAGCAAGGAAATGGATACAAGGTGTGTTTATTTTCCAAGTTTTATCATTCTACACTAAACTCATTACCATTTAGTTTGAACTATCTCTGTGAGCACTCCAGTTTTATGAAGGGGCCTGTGCACGGATCAAAAGCATAGTCCAGATGAGTTTTCTTTTTTAGTCAGCTTAATTTTTATTTGTTTAAGAAGTTTTCTAACACCCAATGTCTTTTGGTAAGAGTCCTTGAAGGTACAGAAGTTATATTTTTGATACAAAAATGTTTGATTTCATACAATTTTATATTCATAACAACATATTGTAAATACAGAACCTGAAAACGAAGCTGAGAAGTTAGAGAAACATCTGCTTGAAATAGAAGAAGCTGGTTTGACGATTTATGCTGCTTCATGGCTACTAACAAAACTTCGCGATTCAAAGTCCTTTCGCCAAACTAAGGATGTGACCATCCTTCATCCTCCCATAGACCTGATTTAAATAGAGTGTAGGTGATTATAATGTCAACTCTTAAAGTTTTAACTTCCAAGTTATGTTTTTGTCTAGTATTTTTTGTATGTATTCTAATGGTTGTAACTCAAGCTTCATCCTCAGACCAATCGACAATGAAGTTATTATTCTATATCATAATTGGTCTGAGGATGAAGATTAAATTAAGGGTTTCCTATTTTTTTATTCGATCCTTTTGTTAATTTGGGACTTTTTTTTGGAGTATATGCTTTGCATATTAAACAGCTTGAATTGAAACATTAAGATATATTGATTATATTCACCATTTATATAAAACTAGGATTATACTCACGCTATAACATGAGATTTAATTGTTTTTTCAACCCGTGTTTATTTGGTTCTTAAATTCGTGTTGATATTTTGAACATTGTTTTTTGAGATGTTATTCTAGTGGCCCAAAACCCGAACTGGAATCAACCCGAGTTAGAAGAATCGAATCTAAACCAAACTCGACAAAATATCTCAATAGGCCCTAAATTTATATATTTAAGAAATCAAACCGGAACCAAATCAAGAACCAAACATTATAAATTTTTAATTAAAACTTTATTTATTTTGGATTTTCATATAAAAATACTCAAACTCAAACTCGATCTATACCAAATCGAATCCGATCCAAAAAATAAAAATAACAGAATGAGTATTATATCAAAAGAACCAAAAACCGAATTAAAAGAACCAAATCCGACAAAAATACCATAATGAGTGCTAAATCTATGTACTCAGAAAACCGAATCCAAATCTTAACCGGAACCGAATCAAAAATCAAATTTGTACCCAATATATTTTAATTTAATTTTAATCTTTCTAGAGTTTTTTCTAATTAATTTTTATTAATTTATATAAAAGTTTATAACCAAATTCATTTTGGACCTATTTTTAAGGGTAGTTATGAACCATAGGTTAAATTTATCCTATAGTTTATAACACGGTCAAAATGAAAGTGTCTCTCGCTTAAATATTTAAGATTAGGATTATACCCGTGTTATAACGCGGGATTTAATTGTTTTTCAAATTTTATTCATTTAAGTTGTTAGATCCGTACTAATATTTTGGAATATTGTTTTGAGATGTTGACTCAATGACTGTAACCCAAACCAAAATTGATCTGTATCAGAGGAACCATCCGACAAAATACTCAAATGAGTCCTAAATCTATATATCCAAAAAACTAAGCCTGAACCCGAACCAAAATTAAATCAAGAACCAAATTTTAGCTTTCTAGAGTTTTTTTTATTATTGATTTTAATTTTAAAATTTTATATAAAAATACTTCTAAACCCAAACTCGATCTATACCGAACCAAACCATATCCAAAAAATAAAATATATGAGTAAGTCTAAAATCAAAAGAACCAAAATACCGAATCAGAGGAACCGAACTCATAAAAATACCACAAATGGGTTTTAAATCTATGTATCCGGAAAACCGAGTCTAAACCCGAACATGAACCGAATCAAGAACCTAATTTGTAACCGAAATATTTATATTAATTATTTTTGTTTTTTAAAATTTTTTATTAGTTTTAAATTTTTATATATAAATTTGTAACAAAACCTACTACATATTTTTAGAGATTGTTACAAACCATATGTTAATTTTATCCTAAAGTTTATAACACGTTCAAAATGAAAATGTTTTCCGCTTTAATATATAAGATATATATGGTTCCTAAACAACAACTCTTATACACAAAATACCTAAACCTAGCGAGGGTATGACACAAGCTCATACATACAAATATGTGTACACACTCGCACCCTCCATATATATTTATATCTTGGACATTGTACCAGTGGCTTAAACTGGTCATTGATCAGACATAAGTCCTGTCATCATCCATAGAGGTAACATGAGTCTGTCTTGATTTAGTTTGGTTGCTGGAATCACCAAATACAGAGAAATATTCAGTTTGGTTGATCACGTAGCTGGATAGTTCCAATGGAGGTATGAAACACAAACCTGGTTGTAAGAAGTCTGACCAAACATTGAATCTGGAACCCAGTTTTGATGAGGACGATGATGATCAGTAACAAACATGGATTGATCATGTGGAATTTGAAAGCAGCCGCCATGATTAGCCGTTGGATCAAACATAGAAGGGTCATGTTGTTGTTGCAAATTATTCAAGTCCATTTCAGATCTCATTTCCTTCTCTTGATCCTCTTCCATTCCCAAAGTAGAGCCAAACGGTGTAGAATATGTATAGTCCTCTCCAAACTGTTGTAAACCCAAACAATCATTTCCTTGTTGTTCCAAGTGCTCAAATTGTTGTCCCTGGTTGCTGCATATATGATTTTCTGGTTTCATAGACTCAAAGAAGCAGTTTGAATAAATGGGCATCGAAGCATCCATCTCTCTGTTTGAAATCAGTAGACCATAACTAGAGTGCACATTTAGATAGTGAAGTTTTAGAATTATGACTTAGGCTCTTACCTATGAGGAAGAAAGCCGGAATCACCAGGTAAGATTGTTTGCTGGTTCTCATTATCAGGAAGCCAAGACATCGAGTGAGCTTCTTGCATGCTATTATTACCTCTCATCGCCAAAGGCAACTGTATTCCGGTGTGAAACTGCAGTTTAGAGATTTAGTATGGTTGAGAAATTTTCTTGCTGAAGACACAGAAAGAGGGCATGGGACAAATGATTATAAATAACCTGTGTTGTTGTACATTCTATTGGCAAAAGTTGGTTCCTTCTGTAATGTCCCTGCAAAATTAAGGAAATTGAGATGAACTCCTGACTCGTAACTCTATATGATTGAGCAAAAAGGAAAATATAATAACACACCTTGTGAATCTGGATTCTTTCAATAGATTTCCTCAATGATTCTTCCAATAAATTGAGGTGCTTTGTGTTATCTATTCTATCAATGTTCGTCCAACAACTAAATACAGCCACAATAGAAAGACTCAGATATGATTGAAACTAGATTTCAAGATGCAAAACTTTATAACCAAAAAAAAAAAAAACTATAAATTTTCACACCTCAACCTCCTATGACACTCCATAAGTTGAGCTTGGAATATCGCTACTTGGTTACTTAGACCCTGTCATGTGGTAATATTCTCACATGACTTCAGAAATTTGATCTCAAAGGAATGAAAAGTATCCATTAACGTTCAAAAGCGCAAAGATGTTCAATCCTTACCTCAATCGTGTGATTCCTGCAGGATAGAGAAGACAACATCTCAGATATGTCAGAGTCTTACAATGACATAAACATTGTAATTAATTAAAAGCACTCATGACAAGTACCTTGCTCCTATAAAGTCATGTATATTCACATCATGATCCAATTTCTTAAAAGTCTTCTTCAATGCCTGCAATTGAGCAAAACAAAGCAGCTCAAATTTGTGTTTGAGACCAAAAGAAATAGAATATATCATAAAGAGGATACTGAAAGGACGAATCCAAAGAGTTTTATTTCCTTACTTCAAGGCTCTCCAGTTTCCTGTTACGTTGTAAAAGAACTTGATTTTAGATTACATCAAAGGATTATTCCAAACTTTTCACATAATAATAATGCTTACCATACCTTTTTGTCCTTTCTTGTGGAGTTAATTGCGCAAATTTAGAAATAACCTCTTCAATGCAACTGCACCAAAACAAGTTAAAAAAATAAGTCAAATCAGTCAATTGCAAGAAACTAGAATATAGAACATCAATTCATCATCCTTCTGATACTCAAAGATAGGAGAACAACGAAGAACAACATCTAGGAATTGCAGAGAACTAGAAGAAAATCAAAACCAAATGCAGTCAAAATGTTCCCAACTAATTATCTTGTGAAAGAACCCTAATCCCTTCTCTCTGCCAACTATTTATACTAATTTTGCTTATTCATCCGTCAGATTCTATTGTCTAAAACTCCTCAAAATTTCAGCTAATACAAATACAAAAACAAAAGAAAACAAAAAAAAAAAAAAGAACCCAACTTTCCTAGACCAAAATCTGTGAAATTTATATGAAGAACATAAGATTTTTTTTTTTTTTTTTTAATACAAAAGTATTGAAAAGATAACACAAGGCTTCCAAAATGGAATTGAAAAGTAAAAAAATGAAACTTGAGAATGTTTATGATTTATAACCTGTGTTCTCCATGGAAAGCGGTAGGTCTTCCGGAAGGAGAAAACATAAGAAGGACAATATCAATACCACACAAAATCGATAACTCTTTTGCTTTCTTCAATATCCCATTTCTTCTCTTCGAGAATGTAACTTGCCTGTTGCTTGTGCTCTCTAGTCGTTTAATCTTCAACTTGACCCTACCCATCCTGTTTAAAAGAAAAAAAGAAAAAACAGCATCAAATCCCCACAAAATATAAGTACTTTCAAAGCAAAAAAGACGAAATATTTTCTTCAAATACTCACTTCAAGATGAAATTTTACTTCTTGCAAGAGATTGAATGTATTCTTCTCTCACTTAAGAAAATGATGAAATTGATTTTGATTTAACCCATTAAGAAGAACAGAAAGAAAATATCCAATCTTTTTGTGGACGTTATTATTGGACACAAAACCTCTCTCTCTCTAGACACAGATTCACTATAACGAAAGATTGAAAAAAAAGTCTTTCGAAGGACGAATAGAGAAAAAAAAATTGGTGCTTCCGTCGAAACAAGAGAAGAATTGATGAAAATGAGCACAAAGGAGGTGAAGTTACAAAGAAGAGAAAGATCATGGAGGTGGATAGACACCAAAAAGGATTGTTCCGAGAAAGATGAAGAAAAATAAATTTTGAATAAGAGAAAAAAATAGAAAGATTAATGGTGGAACAGAGAGAAAGCTCACAAAAGTACACGAAGGGACAACCTTCAATTTTGCTGCAAAATTTAAGACGTGACCAACGGAAATTTGTGCTCTGTGTTAGAGAGGGATCAATGGCTCCTAACGCTCCTAATTCAAAGAAAGTGTGCCCATATACTCTCCCATAAAAATAGTATAAATCCTCTAAAAGTTAACTAATATAACCTACTTTATTTTACGTATATTACTAAGATAACCTCTTTTTTTTTAAATTATTTAGATAATCTATTTTTTTCAAATATACTTATTTTACCCTTCACTTCAAACATTCCATATAATCCTTTTAGTTTATCTTCAATTTTTTCAGAAACAAAAACCTATTGTTCTAGTTTTGATTTCCTATAAAACTAATCACTATTGAATTTCTTTTAGTTTCACTGTTTCAATTTTCCCAAAAAAATTTTTTTTCTCTTTTCAAACATCAAAATTGTAAGAGAGAAGCTAGCTTCAGAGATTTTTGATGAGTTGAAATATTAGGAACCAACTTTTGAATCGAATGTTTTTTTGGTGATATGAATCTACTGTTGCTCAGTCTTTTATTTCATTTTTATTCGCTAAATATGATAGATCCATATATGATGTTGACTTAAAGATACATTGTTTTTTTCAGAACAAACAAGACCGATCGATCTAGGTATAGACCGATCGGTCTACGCCATTATTTTCGTTAAATTCGAACCAGAACAATACGGATCGATCGATCGATCTATGCCAAGACTGCTCGATCCGTATTGTTCTTGTTTGAATTTAACGAATATAATTGCGTAGACTGATCGATCTTCGCATATATCGATCGGTTTACACCAATATATTCGATAAACTTTGAACCAGAATAATTCAGATTGATCGGTCTTGGCATAGATCGATCGATCTTGTCTAGACTAATCGATCCATATTGTTCTGGTTCGAAGTTTATCGAATATATTGGTGTAGACCGACTGATCTATACGGATCGATCGGTCGCTGCATCCGAAAAAAAATCTGCCAGATTTTGGCAAACTTGCGGGAAGTCTGCAAGAATTTTGGTAGACTTGCAGAAAGTCTGCCAGAAATTTGGCAGACTTGCGGGAAGTCTGCCAGAATTTGGCAGACTTGCAGGAAGTCTGCAAGAATTTGACAGACTTGCAGGAAGTCTGCCAGAATTTTGGCGTCTGCCCGAATTTGATAGACTTGCAGGAAATCTACCAGAATTTGGCAGACTTGCAGGAAGTCTGCCTTAATTTTTTGGCAGACTTGCAGGAAGTCTGTTAAAACTAAAAACTTTCAATAACAAAACCAGAAAAACAGATAATTTGACATAATTATTACCTAAATATCAATAGGCAATGAATCCTTATTGATATAACTAAAATCTTTTGTTTCTTGCACCATAATTTAAGAATTTCTTAGCTCATGGAGAAGCTTTCTTGGGTATATATACTTTTAAAGGGGAATAGAATATATTTTTTATAAATCTAGAATATTTCTATTTTCGAATAATCTTATTAAAATCATTCGGAATTACATACTGTCAATAGGAAAGGGAAAACTATAAATCATCCTCTTTTTGGTAAAAGGGTATAATGGTAATCAATAATAATAGAGAAAAAAAAGTGGGTTATATAAGTAATTTTTATAAAAATAGGTTATATAAATAATTTATAAATTAAAGTAAGTTATCATAGTAATTTTCGCATAAAACATTGATTTATTTAAATTAATTTTTTTTATAAAAAATATTGTGGTTGTTTACTTTTCTGTGCAAAGCCTTAAAATATTTACATGTTCTACCTACTTTAACCCACCCAAGCATCTTACCAAATAAAGTATTCGCATCCATTATGTTTTTTTTTGCTTAATTTATGATTTTCCATTTTCTTTTTAACTAAGATGCTACATGCGCAGATCGTACAAAATTATTTGAATTCTATAATATTCAGTCAGTAGTTTATTTATAAAAATAAACAATTTATTTTACAGATTTTTTTTATATCTTTGATCGCATATTTGGTTTTTCCATGTAATATAACAATCAATATGACTTATGTTATGTACCATTTTAAAACACGTAGCATATTTGCAAATTTTAGTGTTTGAATTTTAAAAAGGTAAAAACAATGAGGTATGCTCAGTAAAATAGTTAGAAATTTTTTGAATAAGAAAGTAATTTAATTAATGAAACATAGACGCATAGACGCATAGAATGTTAGTAGTAATAAGTTAATAAATATTTCAAACCAAACCATATACACATGTAAGTATAGATGCATAACAATAGCTAGCCATGGGCATAATAATCGGACTAGAAGAACCAAACATGGATCCGACCCGAAAAAGAAGATATATACCCAAACCCGAAAAGCTTAAATATCTGAACGCGTCCAAAATTTTTTAAGACCCAAACAACCAGACCCAACCAAGAACCGATCAGGTACCGAAATACCCAATTATATAGTATTTTAAGGTATTTTTAGAGTATTCTATGAGTATTTTTTGGTATTTTTAGATATTTTCAAATATATTTTTGATTATCTGATATTTAAAAGTATTTTTAGGTATTTTCCGGTATTTTTAGGTATTTGTTTTGATATTTTTTAGGATTTTTTGGATATTTTAGGGTATTTGGGTAGTCGAGTCTTTTTTGGTTTTTAAAACTAGGACCTAAATTGATCCGAACCCGAATGAAATCGATCTAGAACCAATCCAAAATAGTAACATGTCCTATATGGGCATAAAGAAAAAATTACTACTTTTTACATAATTTCTATCATCATTTTGTTGGCCATAATTACTGGGTGTTTTAGTGAGAAAGTAATGAGAAGTGAATTTTTTTCTACCATAGCAAGTGAGTGGTTACAGGAGGTTGTGGCTTCACTTAATGTGTGTTGTTCAGGACTTTCAAAATTAATTTTCAGAGAGGTGATTATGATAGATCTAAAATTAAAGGGTTAAAAAAAACTTTTAAATTGGAGTTTTTGTTAATTTTTTACAAACTAAGGTTACAAAAAAGCATCTTCCAAAACTTAGTAGTTTGTGAGCAAAATATAATAAAATTGAAGTCAAAACCAAAACTTAAACAAACAGAGCTCATTAAAATCTCTATCTTCTTTCTCGTACGATAGACAGTAAGAGTATACTCACGGATCGAGTTTTTTTGTTGCCGGTTCCTGATCTACTACATCTTCAAAAGTGTCAAGCTAGATATTATAACTCACATAACCCATTTTCCCTCTTGCTTTTCCTCCTTTTTTCTCTCAAACACTGTTTTTTATATATAAAAATAATAATAATAAACACAAAAACTTGAGCTCTAATTTTACAGAATTGGTATTAATCTAGACAATTTGATCAAATCAGCTCTTGCATGTCTTGGTAACGCGATTCTGACATCAATACAAATACTACCCAAAGTTCAGATCTACTCTCTTCTCTACTCGCACCATTGGACTTCGAAGAAATCACGATGGAAACTCCACCTTTGCATGACGCATTTCAGCTAACGAGTATTAAGGATAATGACCCAATTGATTTTCTGACTTCTGGAAACTACACAAATACATAGGACAACAATTTCGTGCTCATTGAGGCATTTACATCAAGATCAGAATTACTCGGTGCTTTATTCAAAGACCCACTCTGATGGGAGAAGATTGTCTTCCCTTACATGTGCTCACAATGAATCATCTTCCACATGCAAATGATCAAGGGTGCTTTTGCAATCTTACATCATTTTGAGAACTCACAGAGAAACGTAGTTTATAGAGCAAGCACATTAATCTATCAAGCGATAAGTACAAGTCATGGACACCTCACCCTTACAAGATGCTTTTCAGTCTATTAATCTGAAGGAGGAAGAAACGATCGATCTCGTCGTTTCTCGTGGAAAATACCTAGCCGGCATGGTGTTTTCTGGTCACTAATCGAGTGGTGGTGCCGAATGAGGAGCTACCGCCACAGTGATGAGTATAGGGAGTTGGAATTGTCAAGGGCTGAGGAATATTTTGACTGTTCAACAGTTACGGGAAATGCACCTGGTGCATTTTCCCGATTTCATGTTCCTTATGGAGACCAAAAACTACTCAAGTTTTATAACAAGTATTCATAATTCTTTGGGTTATGATAAAGTCAAATTGTCGAGGCATAAGGGTTGAGTGATGGTCTTGCTTTGTTCTGGAAATCATCATACAATGTACAAGTTTTATCTATTAATAAGCGGGTCATTGACGTGGAAGTAAGTTTGGGAGCTATACAGTTCTATGCGTTATTCGTGTATGGTGATCCGGTAAGACAATTTAGACAAGATTTTTGGGACCAACTGATGGATATAGGTTGCTCAAGAAATGAAGCTTGGGTTGTGTTGCGTGATCTGAATGACTTGATAGATAATTCAGAAAAAATAGGTGGACCTAGTAGAAATGAATCCTCCTTCTATCCACTATGAAATATGACACACAATTGTGGACTACAAGAGATAACATGCTCAGGAAATCAGTTCGCTTGGACGGGTGTACGACACAGGATGTTTATGTTTGATAAACGATGGATCAACAAGCCGGGTATCAAAGAGGTTATTCGGAACTCATGGAATGTGGTTTCGGCGGATACTATGAATTCTATAGCTGTGCAGATCTCTAAGTGTCGATATGCCTTATCAAGATGGAAAAATTCGTTTGATGGTAACTCAAAGAGAAGAATTGAACGACTCAAACAAAGATTGGAAGAAGAAGGAAATAAGACCAATCCGGACCAACTATTGCTTAAGGAATTAAAACTTCAGATTACTCAAGCATATAATGAAGATGAGTTGTATTGGAAGAAAAAGAGTAAAGAGAGATGGCTTAAAGAGGGTGATCGTAACACCAAAATTTTCCATGGAATTGTTAAAAGACGAACAGCACATAACTTGATTCCGGTTTCGATTGATGAAGAAAGTGTGAAAAATCACAGAAGGGTCGAAGGGGGATGTGGCAATAGAATACTTTTGGACTTTATTTACGTCTACATCACCATCATTTGTGGATACTCTTTTATCTAGAATCCTGCCACGGGTTTTAGAATTAACTAAGAGAGAGTTAACAAAGCCAATAAGCAATGAGGAAATTAAAGCAGCAACTTTTGGTATTCAGAGTGACAAGACTCCGGGTGCAGATTAAATGATTGGACTATTTTTTTAGACATATTGGGATATCATTGGCGCATATGTTACAAATGAGGTGAAAGCCTTTTTGGAATCTGGCTCCTTACCACATGAGTGGAACTACACTCAAATATGCTTGATTCCAAAGGTTCAGAACCCGAAAAGAATGTATGACTTACGAGCGATTAGCTTGTGCTCTATAATGTATAAAATCGTCTCAAAAGTTCTTACTTCTAGACTCAAACGATAGTTACCAAGTACAGTGTTTGATACACAATGGGCGTTTGTGGCGGAGAAACTTATATCAGACAACATACTAGTAGCACATGAGATGGTACATGCTCTTAAGGTGATTCTGAGCTGCTGTAAAGGTTTTATGGTCATTAAAACAGACATCTCTAAAGCATAAGACATAGTCGAGTGGAGCTTTCTGAAAAATTTGCTCTTTAAGATGGGTTTCAACACAAATTTGACGCAATGGGTAATGGAATGTGTCCGGTCAGTTACTTATTCCATGCTATTGAATGGTGTTTCTCATGGCTTTATTAAACCTGAGAGGGGATTAAGGCAAATAGACCCTTTGTCACTGTTTTCATTCATTATATGTGTTGAACCCTTGATTCACACAATGAAGAAGCCATAAATGGAAGGTAAGATAACAGGAATTCGATAACAAGAAGCTGCCCCTCTGTACAATAATTACTGTTTGCCAATGATAGTATCTTCATGTGTCGAGCTACATTCTTTGAAGCAGCAGAGATTCTTCGATGTCTAACTCTTTATGGTTCTGCTTCAGGTCAAGTTATCAACTTCCAGAAATCAGCTATCACGTTTGGCAGCAAGATGGACCCGATAATAAAGAGGATTCTCGGACTGTACATGGGTATTACGAAGGAAGGTGGAGATGGGAAGTATCTAGGTCTCCCGGAATATCTTAGTGGATCCAAAAGAGTGCCACTCGGTTTTATAACAGATCGCCTTAAATATCGGCTTAGTGGATGGTATGACAAGACTTTGTGTCTATGAGGCAAAGAGATTTTGATAAAATATGTTGCTCTTGCATTGCTAGTGTATGCGATGTCATGCTTCAAATTGACAAAATTACAATGTCAAAAGTTAACATCGGCTATATCAAAATTCTTGTGGGGCAGCAGTGTGGTAAGAAAGGTATTTATTGGGTTTCATGGCAAAAGATATGCAAGTCTAAGCAAGATGGTGGTATTGGTTTCCAAGATATAAGGGATTTTAATCAAGCACTACTTGCTAAGCAAGCTTGGGGACTATTGGCAAATCCGGACTCTCTGCTTAGTAGATTATATAAAGCCAAATACTTCCCTAAAACAGATCTGATGAATGTTGTTTGAGAAGACCGATCTTGCACATTGAAGTGTTTGATTGTTGGGGAATAGACTTCATGGGACCCTTCAATCGGCCATCACACGGAAACACCTACATCTTGGTAGCCGTAGACTATGTCTCAAAATGGGTAGAAGTGGTAGCAAGTCCGACGAATGATGCAAAAGTGGTAATAAAGCTGTTCAAGACTACCATCCTCCTAGATTTGGAGTTCCACGAGTTGTGAATAGTGATGGGGGATCACATTTAGTCAACAAGGCATTCGAGAGTTTGCTTAGGAAATATGGGGTAAAGCACAAGGTAGCCACACCCTATCATCCTCAAACCAGCAGGCAAGTGGAAGTCTCCAATAGGCAAATTAAATCCATACTTACAAGGGTAGTTTGCGCTTCCAAGAAAGATTGGGCATCTAAGCTTGATGATAGACTTTGGGCATATAGAACCACCTACAAGACGCCAATTGGGAGGACACCATTTCAGTTGTTATACAGCAAATCATATCATCTTCCTGTCAAGATTCAGTACAAGGCGGTATGGGCTACAAGGTTACTAAACTTTGAGCTAAAGACAATCCAAGAAAAGAGGTTAATCGACATACACGAGTTGGAGGAGATAAGAATTTATGCTTATGAGAGCTCCAAGATCTACAAGGAAAGAACGAAAGTTCTCCACGAAAAGAAAATAGCATGAAAATTAATCTCAGCTGGAGATCGTGTGTTATTGTTCAACTTAAGGCTTAAGTTGTTCCCCAGAAAGTTAAAGTCAAGGTGCACCGGTCCATTTAAAGTTAAAGAGGTCTTACCCCTAGGAGTAATTACTCTAATTAACAAAAGAGGGGAACCGTTCACGGTCAATGGGCATAGGGTTAAACCTTACTTGGCAACTGAGGAAATACCGGAGAGGACTGTGACAGTCCTCGACGAACCGCCTCTACTCTGAACGAGGGAATAGTCGAGCTTAAGACTATAAACAAGCTCACTTGGGAGGAAGTTCCATGGATATCCTTATACATATTTTGAATTCTAATAATTTTTCTTTTTTTTCTTTTGTCTTTTTGGTTGAAGGGTTATCCATCAGGGGTAAACCAGCTTCGGAGGTTCAAATGCAAAAGATAAGGGTTCCAACAAGATACCTCGGTCTAGGAAACTTGTCTGTCAGCAACGAGGGTACAGCCAGGTTCTAAGGCTCCAACTCATTAATTGGTCCCCACCAGTCAATTTATGACTCCAAGGAAAAAGGACGGTCAAGAAATAATTAAACAGATCAGATGGTTGAAGACTGGTCAAGGATTTCAAAATTCTAAACCAATGGATGTGATGAGGTCAAAGGTTGGATTATACCTGGGGACCAGATCTGTTCCCCAAGATGAAACAATGACCCTATCAAGAATTCGGTCTCCTCCATGGAAGCATAAAACCCAACTGCGTCCTCATCTTCCTTCACTCACGCTCTCTTCTTTCCTTCAACACAACATAAACCCTTGAGAGAGAAAACCAAGGACGAAACACCAGCCATGGCAGCCATTGAAAAGGGAAGGAACCGGAAAATGGCGAGCGAGAACAGAGAGGACAAAGTTCGAGAAGTTGGAGGAGGTATGGCCTTTTCGCATCCGGTTAATACAAGAAGAGCGAGCAACAAGGTATATTAAAAAGCGGATACCAAAGGAGAATGGACCTGTCACGCTCGCAAAAAGATCCATCAGACACACCGCACGCATATCAGTCAGAGGGACTAAGGATTGGAGGTTATCCGATGTTCAAAACAAGGAACAATCACGAACACAAAAGCATCGGAGAGGAAACCAGCTCAACAAAAGCATTGATGCGCCACCAGATACTGCTCCCTCATGCATACTCCTCGCTCCAACATTCGAGGCACCGTTTCAGTCGCATACAAGCCATCCTAGAGAAAATAGGTGGCCCTTCATATGCAAAACTCGCAACGAGCAGCGAGGATTCCGACTCCTAGGTACCTACTCGACTCTTTTCATTGTAAATACCATTGCATCCCATTGTTTGCTTTAATTGTCAACCTAGGGTTCACCTTAAGTTTTCATACACACAAGGGACTGTGTGATTTAAGTTTGGGGGAGGGTCCTAGGAGTTAATAACCTTGTGTTTTGTAATCTTAGCTTGGCTTTCATGCATATCACTTAGTTTGTACAAATTTGTTAAGATTTTTCTTTGCTGCATTTTTGTGTTGTATTTCATGGCATATAAGGCATAGGAAAAACCTAACAGAGAGTTAAAGTCACCATCATTTGTGGATACTCTTTTATCTAGAATGCTGCCACGGGTTTTAGAATTAACTAACAGAGAGTTAACAAAGCCAATAAAAAATGAGAAAATCAAAGCAGCAGCTTTCGGTATTCAGAGTAGCTTGTTCCAGTCTTTATTTATTGAAGTTATCTATTTTCGGGTTTTATTTTCTTTCTTTTTATAACACTTTTTGGTTATTTTTCTTATTTTAGTATTTGTATTCAATAGATTTATGTAAGACTTGTGACCTCCTTTGAATTAAATAAAATAATATATTTTATTTGGTACTAAGTGGCATGATATCTCAATTTTTAGGTGATAGATGTTACACTTGGCATTCCTTTATTACCTAGAGGGTCTGGCTCACCCACTGCTCATTGGCTTCCGCACTAATGGTAGGAGATTCTTCTCGATCTCTATTCCGTTCTACAGTTTGTTTGAATCGTCATGGAGGTAATTCATTGATAATTGTCTTGGAGTATGTTTTTGCGTATATGTGCTAAGTATTGTTTTGTTTTACAGTGTCCTTCTTGGTCATCTGATTCTAGGCATGGTCGCCTTCGCTCTTCACTGTGTTCTAGGACCCTCTGCAATGCTCGCCCCTCGTGTTCATTGAGAAGGTGCAGTGATCCTCCACGGTACGAGGATGTTGTGATTTTGGTGTTGGGAGCCCTCTTGAGAGAATGAGAACCCACGCTGAATGACCTTCCTCTAAGGGGGCTCATATTGATCTGGGGCATCGTGAGGAGAAGCGATCCATGGAGGCTCTTGATTCTCCCATGGTTGAGGTATATTCTCTTAAATCTCTTCGCCATCTTGTTGTGCCAAAGGAATTTCTGATTTCTCTCGTCTTATATACTACAGAGAAAATGGAGTTCTAGGATACCATGTTTTGCCTTGGCTCGGTACGGTCTTATTTATATCTTTGACTCTGCATCTTTTGTTTCAAATGCAGCTTATATATTTGGTTTAGATTGCTGGAGTTATAGCTTGTTTGGTTTGGTCGAAGCTCGCTTGGAGACTATTATCCTTTTCGTTGTGGTGATATCACCGAGGAGGATGTTGACAAGATGAGGCAGCAACATGTAGTTGATTATGCTTCGCTTTTGTCAGTGAATGGCCATGGACTTAATATACATACCTTAGACATGGAGGCTACCCTTGAGAGTTCGGTGAGATCTGGTCCATCGGACTCGAACCATGATTCTGCCAACGATTCTGACTGGCCTACTCATCGATATATTGAATAGGACTCCGTGCTATTTCTTCTTTTCTTTTTACATGACAAAATGTTTTTTTAACATTACTTTTTTGACATACTCCGCTCACACTAGTTTGTGTTTTTAATTGTACTTGGTTCTTTTGTTCTTTTGTTTTGTCATGAATTTATGATTTTCATTAATTTGATCATAATCGCTTTTGTTTATCCACTAAATAGCTGGATGCGGAGTTAGTCCATTTTTTCCTATCCATAATTAGGCTCTTATGATTTGTGTCATTTCATGGCTTTTTTCCCGTTATTGACCTTGTGATACGCAACCTTATTTTCATGTTCTGGGTCTTTTTGTCATGGTTTCATTTTTTCTTTTGTTTGGTTTGAATGGGCTTGTAGTTTTGGCAAAAACTTAGTCATTGCTTTGTTTGCCTCTCGAGATTGGCGTCAATTTTGACTGTTCAGATCTTTTTAAACTATTTTTTTGACAGTTAAGATGGTGAGTTTCTGAAGGGTTTATATCCCACTATTTTTTCTGTGTTTCGTTGGCTCTGGCAACTTTAATAAAGGTATTTTTTCTCATTATGTCCTTTTCCTGAAGATTTTTGTTCATGCTTTCTGGGTTTGATTTTTAATTTTATGAGCGATTCTAGAAATGATTTCACTAGTACGAGATATTTTACCACTAGTTCTCCGTCTTTAGAGGAATCGTATTCTCTTTCCCACTGACATCTTTTCCACACTTTTAGTGATGCTTTTAGTTCTTATTGTTGCTATGCTCTGATGGTAGAGGAAGCATCTTCATCTGATGGGTCTAAACGCCCCTATTCTTGCAAAAATTCTTTTGGTAAACCAAGGCTTTCAAAGGGCTTTGAGGACATAGGAGGTCCTCATCTCAAATATGTTTTTTAAAAACAGAGCCTTGGATCGATGGCAACAAGAGAGAGGTATGATGTCCATCGCTTTAAAGGCTCCTAGAGACAATTCCCCTGAAGGCATTCCCGAAGTTTATGTCTTTGCCTACACCATCTTTTTTGATAAGTGCTCTCTTTTCTTCCCGCTTTCATGCGTCTTAGTTTAATTTTTGGCTAGGTTACGCTTTCATATATCCCAGTTTACCCTTCCTTTGTTCAGGTGGTTCTGGGTTTGTATGTTCGTGCCATTAAGGAGGGAATCCTTTCTTCTCTGATAACCTTCTCTCACTTTATACCATTAAACATTCTGAGAGTTTCTTCTACCTATCGAATAGGAGAATCGCTATTTCTTTTTCATTGTTTCTCCAAGGACTATCGGTGGATCTCCTCCGGAGACCCTTTGAGAGAAATTGTTAGATACTTCGGGTTAGGATAATGTTCCTCTCAAGTTCAATTCCTTTCATTTTGTGGTCTTTATTTTGTTTTCTTTCTTTTGACATGGCTTTTATTTCCCTTCGGTTGAGTATTCGAAGCGCTTGTTATGACATTTAATAAAGGTGACTGCCTATGGGGTCTTATACTCTAGCACAATAAAAAGTATTTGGTTAACGACTAGGATCGCTACCTCAGTACTCATAGCGTAGTGCCCATACTTGTCCACATTCCTGTTGTGCTGATTTTGGTTATTCTACCTCCTATTGTTCCCTTTCTTATGGAGACATGTTAGTGTCTTTCTTGTTTCTAGAAAGTGATGTTTTGTTTGTGATAGGTTCATCTTCGAAAACCAAAATAAATGAATTGAATTCAGCAAAAAAATACGAGGAATTTTGAATGATTTATTTTTCTAGAGCCGAATTTTTTCTTTCTTTTGAGTTCGGGATGACTATTTTTGGTGACTATAGGTATGATTGATCTCATCTTATTGGATTGATGATCTTAATATTTATAGACTCTTTCTTCCTTATGTCTCAGAGAATGTTTTGATTTATTTATCATTGCTAAATTGATCGGCATTTACATTTTCATTATTATACCAATCAATCTCTATGAATTGGCGAGATTGAGTTTCCTTATCTCATCAGCGCACAAATCTTCCCTCGCTAGAAGATATTCTTTCCTTTGTTGGCAGGCGCCCTGATGATAGTCAATGACTCCTTTTTGGGCCACTTCGTGGGCTTTTCTTCTTTAGTATTGAACCTATTTCTAGTTTGCATTATCCTTATTGTGGGTCTAGACAATTTTAGGCCAATCCATCAACATTATACTTTCAAATAAAACGTATATAAATAAAAAAGAAATTAACATAACATGTTTTTGTAAACACTGGGTCATAACTGGCTGAACCATTAGCCAAGTTCCTACATATTATGTAGCCAATCGAACTTGATCTCTAGATATGAAAGTGCAATGGACATAACATTTTGACTCTAAATTAATCAATACTAATATACAAATTTATTAGAAATAAAAGAGTTCCTTTTTGTCAACATTAAGGCACAACTGGTCGGCCCGTCCATTAACCAATTTCCAATATAATGTAGGCAGTGAGACTCGACTCTTGTATGTGCAAGTGCACCTACTTTTAGTCGACTTACCACATGTCACTAGACTAAACATCACCTGCTAAAAATAAGAATAAAATGTTGGATATAACAAATAAAATGAATGAAGGGGTGTTTTGGACTGACCATTTGAAGTGATTTTAGTTAAAATGACAAATCATGTGTTATTCAGTTATGAATTTTAAAATATCTCTTAAAATCTAGTGTTATTAGACATATGATTTAAAATTGTCTCTTAAAATCTAGTGTTATTAAATTAATTATTTAAAAAATTCTTTAAAATCCACTGCTATTGAAAATGTTTTGAGTATTGATATTTTAAAGGATTTTAGAAGATTTTTAACTTAAAAATACAAAAAGCCAAATCTCATAGTTTTAAGTCGGATTGTCTGAGAATTTGATTTCAAATCATAACAAATTGGTTAAATTCACCCAATATCTCAAAATTGTTTATAATCTTACTAGTAGCGGTCCGTCTTTTGTGCGGAATTTCTATTAGTAAGTTGATGAACAATAATAGTATGCTATTTTTAATTTTAAAATTAAATTCAAAATTCATTATTATTTTTTGTATGATTCAATAAATTAGTGTGTGTGTTTTTGGTAAAATTTGTTAATTTTATTTGTTGAATATGTTTTTTACCGTTGCATAATTTATGAATTCAATAATAATATATGGTAATAAATTTTTAACACATAATATTTGTCAAAACTGTAGCATAATAATTATTTGAATTCACTAGCCGAATCCCAAATTTAAAACTCATTCTTATTTTTGTTTTTATACCTTTTTCAATTGTTTTCGTCTATAACATGAAATACAACTTCTATCTATAACCACGTATTTATATTAAAATATATGTTTATTTTATAATCTAATATATATATATATATATACATATTCCATAAGCCAATTTTTCTAAATTTTGAACTTTATTACTATTCATTCTTCATTTTTTTTCTTATTCTGTAACAACTACCCAAATATACAATTTCCGTTATTAATAGTCTTGATTAACTATAATTTTTATAAAAAATATTTATTCCCTTATTATCAAAGTGATTAATATTTCATTCTTATTGTTTAGTCAATGATATTATTCATTGCTAAATCATAAGAAGTTATAGTGATAAATTGTCTCTAATATGTAGAGGTGTCAAACCGGCTAGCCCATGTCCAACTAGTCCGTCTCGTTGCGGACATATTTTTTTGGACTATTGTTGGTCTACTCGCTTAGGACCACATTTTGTAAACTTATGTCCAGACCCGGCCTGCTTTATCTTAGTGGGTATGTGGGTTAGCCTGTGGGTTACTAGTTGATTCAAAGAACATGCATAATATTCACGAGTTATGCCTTTAAATTCTTCAGGAAATAAATCTATAGTGATTTCCTGTCCAACGTTTATTCACATAACATTTAAGCAAATTTTAATATCCACCTTTATGAGCAAAAAAAACTTAGATCTAAGAAAAAAGCTGAATTCAACTTACATAAGAGATAAATCCAAGTAGTATGGCCTCACATGGCGTCTCCTTGAAGAAACAAAATCACGAAATCAACCAAGAAAAAATTAGTTCTAGTGAAGATATAGTCCTCCTTATATGATAAGTTTTGAAGCGGTAACTGTAATAGAATGTCAGTAGTATTCATGGTGGTTGAGTTAGAAGATGTGGCCGTTTCTCCACCATCTTCGTTCTGGTCTTGCTACTTTCATCTCATTGTTAGATAATATATTTAAGCGGATGTCACTATCAAATCTAAATTGGAAAAATAAACTTTCACTTCTAACTTACATTACTAACTGACTCAAAAGTTAACTTATTGCTTCAACTTCTCAATATTTATTCTTGCACGTGACATTACCATCATTTATAACGATGGAGCAGAGATTTCTTGTTTAGAACTAGATATTATTAATGTTTTTAAAATTACCAGTAATTGTACATATTGGTTTTTCAATTGGTACGATCTAGTATTAACAAGTAACTGCATCAAAGTACAAAATCAGAAGCTTAGGATACTAGTAGTACCAGTAGGATAAGTTTCATGGATTATATATGTGTGAAACATTGAAAGTCACGAGAAACAATTATCATGTACTAGGTAAATTACAATAATAGAGTAAAAAGCCAATATAAATACCAAATTCACTTTGATACCTACAGAACCTGCAACAAAGTATTAAGAAGTTGCAGAAAGAATCCATAAAATAGCCAAATAAAGTCTAAGCTAGGACAAGTATGTGTATAAGCTGGATGGAAAATAAATTTGGTAAGGTTTCTAAAGCTGATAGTGTATCTAAAGCAGAGAGCATAAAAGAACACAAATGTCAAACAAAAAACTAAAAAATAACTTTAATCTAAAATCCAACGAGCTAACTTCATCTTCATTCTTCACTCTTTAGCATCATCAACAATAGATTAGAAAGAAAGCACTTCTGGAAATTTAAAACCCGATTTCCTCCATAAATTCTCCGATTCAAATGGTAGAGAAGTGTGTGTCATTTTCACCATCAAATTCTTCATCTTCCTCTACATTATATCACATCAAGCAAAAAAGTTAGTAACTAAGTTACTATTTCGCAATTGAAAACGTAATATTCTGTGTTTACCATTTTCATATGCTTGAAAACATTTTAAATAATTCTGGCTATATATTAGTGCTTAGACATTTTGGGGGAGAAGGCAACTTCTATACTTGTTTAAAACTTGAGCTCCAATATTAAAAGATGATTCGGAAGCTACAGTTATGATTGGAATACTTAGTAGATCACAAGCCATAGAAGCCAATTCTCTATATCGTGAGGAGTTATCTTTCCAATATTTCAGAATATCCAAACTCGCAAAATCTTTCACGACTAATGGTGGTTCTTCTAGATATATTTCAAGAGAAGATTTACCACTTATAATAATATTTGCTTTTTCGAAAATCAAAAAAATCCTATGAAAAATGACAAAGAACAAGATAAATATCAGTTTGATTTCATAAGAGACAGAAGATCACAAAACAACTAAGTTTAGAAAGCCTGTACATCTATATTTAAATAGCTACTTAATATACAAAACCTGCAACGTAACTAAATTATATAATACCTGAAACTTATATAAACTGTGCAACTTATATAAAATATGAAACCTGAAATTAAAAGACGTGCAACTTGTATAAAACCTGAAACTTATATTAAACCTTTAACAAGATCAAATCAATAAACTTACCTCGTAACTGCAAAAATTTCTTTTATCTTCTTCAACATTTTTTGTAATCGTCTCACGTGTATCTATAGCAACTCGAGCAGATTTTAACTTGTTTTCATACACTTGAAACAACTCTATAGTTGAGAACGCACATGTTCTACTTTGCTTTGGTAAGTAGTTTTATCAAGTCTTTCAAAACAATACTCTACAAGTGATAGCTTAAATCTTGGATCCAAGACTGTTGCCATTGCAAAAACATCACTACCTTAATCCCAATACTTATCAAACTTTTCCTTCATTGGGATAATCATGTTTCTAACTATCTCATCTTGATTTGACTCATTCATCACTAACCAATTTTTTATCTTCCAGACTTGCATAAAATACAAATTTGAAGTAGGGTACGTCGAACCTGAGATCAGATTAGTTATCTCATTGAAAGACTCTCTTGTAGGATTATACTTGTAGTTTCGACCATCAATGACCTTGAGATTATTAAATGCAGCTCTATACTTTATAGCCGTCTCAAGCATCTTATATGTTGAATTCCATTGAGTTGGGACATCAAATAGCAAACCAAGTTTTAGATTAGTACCAACAAATTCTACACACTTTAAGAATAAGATCTCACGTTGTTCAGATCCTTGAACATACTTGATACTCTCTCTGACCTTATGCAATGAATCACCTATAACTTTCAGCCCATCTTGAACAATGATATTGAGAATATGTGCTGCACATCGCACATGAAAAAATTGTCCTTGACATAGCAAATCATTCCTCAATATAAGCTGAGATTTAAGAATGTCTTGCATTGTATCATTGTTACTAGAATTGTCTAATGTGATAGAGAACACTTTTTTTCAATTCCTCATTCCTTCCATTTATCAAAAAGTGTCATTGCTAAGTGTGTACCTATATGTGGAGGTGGCAAAGCACAAAATATGAGAACCCTATTGTTCAATTTCCAGTTTTTGTCTATGTAATGATCTGTCAAACACATGTAACCCTCATGAGTGATTGCAGACCATAAATCAGAAGTACAGCTAATTCTTCCAGGAAGTTGAACTAATTTTCTCTTTAACTTATCCATCTCATCCTCACAGAACTTATAAACATCTGCTGTAGCTGTGTTCCGGCTGATAAACTTCACGCCTGCATTCACGTACTTCCAAAGTGATCTAACTCTCTCATACTCCACATAAGAAAATGGAAGATCATGTTGAATAAGAAATTTAGCTACCATCTCTCGAGAAACAAAATGGTCTATCTTCCTACCTTGCAACCTTGCTTCTGCATTTACCATCATTTTACCAATATCACCATCTCTCATCAAAAGCTTACACTTTTGGATATGACGTCTGTATGTGTTCGTGCCGTTTTTGTGTGAATCGTACACATAATCTTTCTTGCAATATTTGCATTGTGCTCTCTCTTCAATTTTACCCAAGCTATTCTTCTTACAAATCGCAGTAAAATGTTCCCACACTTCAGAATATTTTCTTTTCTTTTTCTTTGTTGCAGCCTTTCCTTTACCATTATCATAATCATCAACAACCGTAGCATCATCTTCTTTATTTTCATCATCAATCTGGCCAACTTTTCCTTTTTTCTGTTTTGATGCTTCTCTACCATCAAACCTCATTCGATCATGTTTAGCAGTTTCAAGATCAATTACTCTTTGAAATTCCAAATCTATTGATCTTAGATCATTAAAATCATGCGGCTCCTATCCAAACTGCTCATGTCAATTAAAAAAAATCATCATAGCTCATGAATAATCAAGTAAAAGTAACGTACGTTAACATAAACTTAAAACAGCCCACACAGATAGCTTAAATCTTGAAGTGTTCATGTTAAACCATGAAACTAAGAACATGAACTAATTAAACATTCAATAACAAATAACATCAACCCAACACACACATTGCTGCAAATAAAAAGAATTTGTATGACACATCTACAGGTTTAACACAAGTGAGAAATCTAAAAGAATTTATACTACAAGACATATGTTCAAAAGTAATAAGAAAAATTAAAAAACCTGCAACTAAAAATAGCAGAAACACGTTTGAAACATGTCAAAGGCACTTCTGAGTTTAGACTTATTAATTAAACATTAACGATAATGAATCAATAATTGACAATAGACCGAGAGTAGATAACTAGNTATATATATATATATATATATATACATATATAGTATTTGTTACACATCAAAAGTTTTTTGACGAATAGAACAAATGCTATTAAGAATATATTAAGTTACCATTGACTTGTAAGCAATTCTCGTAGACTTGTGATGAAAACATATTTATTTTCACTTTCCATGTTGAACAAACTCTTTGATACAATGGTGCTAGATTTTTTTAGGGTTTTGTTAAACTCATCGTTTTATAAAAATAAAAATAAGAGTAAGCGGGTCGACCTGTAAACCGGCAATCTACTATGGGCAACTTTGTATAAGTCTGTAGACAGCATAGGCCAAGTCTGCAATGTCTGTTATTTTATGGACATTAAATACATTGTCTATACTCGTCGCGTACCGGATCTAGATGGGTCTAGCCGGCGGGTACGATACCCGTTTGACACCTCTACTAATATGTACATTTATTAAAGATGATGTTGTGGCATCATAAGACCATAAATGCTTTAGCCCCATTCCTGCTGCTATCCGTAGACCGGCAAGCAAGGCCTCGTATTCGGCCTCGTTGTTCGATGCTTGGTAACCTAGATGACAAGAATGTTTGATTAGTTCGCAACTGGGTGAGGTCAATCTCAGACCATATCTGGATTCGTTTCAAGACGATGAACCGTCAAAGTGAACCATCCATGGCTCTTGATCTATTTCCATCTTATCAGTTCCTTTATAGATTTCAACGATAAAGTCGGCGAGAACTTGTGACTTCATGCTTGTGCGGGGCTGATATTTGATATCTTACTCACTGAGCTTGATCGCCCACTTGACGAGCCGTCCTGACTTACTTGGGCTGTGTAGGATTGTGCGGAGTGGTTGGTTTGTCATTGCCACAATTGTGTGAGATTTGTAGTATGGGCGGAGTTTTCGCGCAGCCGTTACTAATGCGAGAGTTATTTTTTCCACCATTAGATACCGCTCCTCACGCTAGTTCAAAGACTTGCTCACATAGTAGATAGGTTGTTGTTCACCCGTTTCAGCCCGAACTAAAACTCTGTTTACTGCTACTGCTGATACCGCGAGGTAGAGGTATAGCTCCTCGCCTTCTTTTGGTTTCACCAGGACCGGTGGCGTTGCTAGATAAGCTCTTAATCTTTCGAAGGACACTTGACACCTGTCGTCCCAGATAAATTTTTTGTTGTCCTTTAGTAGCTTAAAAAACGGCAAGCATTTGTTAGTTGACCACGATATAAAGCGATTTAAGGCCGCTATCCTCCCAGTTAGTTGTTGGACCTCTTTCTTTTTCTGCACTGAGCACATACTTGTTAGTGCGCTTATCTGGTGTGGATTAGTTTCGATTCCCCTTTTGGTGATGAGGTATCCTAGCTCCGTATGATACCCTGAAGGTGCACTTGGCTGGGTTTAGCTTCATATTAAATTTATTAAGGATGTCGAAATAGCAACACAATTGTCCGATGTGGTCTTTCAGATTTGTTGATTTTACCAGCATATCTTTGGTATATACCTCCATGGTACTTCCCATTTCTTCTGCGAACATTAGGTTCACCAGTCGTTGATATGTCACACCGGCATTCTTGAGTCCAAATGGCATCACACGATAACAGTAAGTGTCCTGTTCGGTTATGAAGGATGCTTTTTCTTCGTCGTCTAGATGCATGAAGATCTAGTTGTACCCAGAGAAGGCATCCATGAAGGACATCAATTGATTTCCCACAGTTGACTCCACTACTCTATCAATTTGTGAAAGCGGGTAGCTATCTTTGGGACATGCTTTGTTGAGATCGGTGAAATCTACACACACCCTCCATTTCACGTTCTTCTTACGCACTACTACCAGGGTTACCAGCTAGACGGGGTACTTGACCTCCCTGATTGATCCCATCTTTAGAAGTTTTTCAACCTCGTCATGAACCATTTTCGTTTTATTTGGTCCAAGCTTTCTGCGCTTCTGCTTCACGGGCTTCACGGGCCACAATCTTCCTAAGATCACGTTAAACAGAGCTGGCACATCGATTACCACGAAGTTTGTTACTTTCCTGACTCTCGAGATTGTTAGTGGCAGCTGAATTGTTCCCATTGTAGTTCCTATCTCACCAGAAAAGCCTGTGAGGGTCGTTTTTCCTCTTACGAGCTCGCTATCCTGTATCCCCATCTTCTTGAATGCGTCGTAGAACAACAAGTCGACAGAGCTTCCAGTGTCCACTAGTATCCTTGCTAATTCTACCCCTCCGACGTCCAGCTCGATTACAAGCGCATTGTCGTAGGGTTTATCAAGATGGGTGGTTTCTCTTTCCCAGAACGTTATAGCATCTGGTATCTTTCTTTTGACTTGTTTTCAAGCTTGAAGGTCGCACTTATGCTCTTCGCTGATGTGCTTTTATGGAGTTTATAGAACTTCTGCATAGGCTCAATCCTCTGATTATGATGTTGATGCGGGGTTTTGTGGGTTGTTTATTTTCCCCACTTTGACGGTTTTTTCTTCTTCAGCCGGACTCCTATCCTATTTCGGATACTCTCCTTTGCTTCTCCATACTTTCTTCATGCATTCCTTCCTTCCATTTTCCTTCTTCTTTTAGCCATCAAACCACTGTGCATTCCTCCAAGGTGTGTCCGTGCGTCTGATTGTAATCACACAACTTCGACATGTCCAAGGGTTTCTTATTCTTGAACTTTCCCACCAAAAACGAGTGACGGCTGGTTACAGTCTTCTCGCTCTGTTGTCGGTTGTTACTCTGAACTTTGCTCGTCACCGACTGTGTTTTTGCGACTTTTTTCTTTTCGAAGTGCTTTCCGGTTTCTTTAAGGCGTCTAAGTTGGGACCTCTGTTCCTCCTAGTTAATGAAGTTGGTTGCTCTATGTAACGCATAACCTAGCAAGCTGGGAGGCCAAACAATCAAATCTTGGCTGAACGCTGAGGCCTGCCATATTTCCCTTTTAAGCGCAATCAGGGCCATGTCGTCCAGGACGTTGATGCTTCTTGATTTCATCTCCTTGAACCGGGTTATGTAATCACGAAGTGGTTCAAACTTCATCTGAGTCAGATTGAGCAGGCTGTCGATGGTGGCCATGTTCTCTATGAAGATAGAGTAGTGCTTTAGGAACACCTCGGCAAGCTGCTCGAATCCGTTTATGGACTTCTTTGGTAATGTTGAGAACCAGTCCAAGGCGGGTCCGACAAGATTCTTGGAGAAGAACATGCAGAAGCTAGCGTTTCATTCCTCTCCTTCGAGGTGGGATCTATCTACGGGTAGTCAAAATGACTTGAGGTGCGTTATGGGATCCGTGTTGCCTGCATATTGTGGGAATTTTATTTTCTTAATATCACGGATACATGCTCTAGTAGTCCTCCTTGTAAATGGGGTATATCGCGTCTGTTCTATTACGCACTGGATCTCTAGTGCTGTCGATATGGCTCGATGCAGCTAAGAGCGTATACTTGCGTATTCTTGCTGCGTCTTCATCATCATTCGCCTGAGCTCACCAACTTCCAGCACGTTCTCCATGTGATACCCTCTTTGGGATCCTTCTTCAGGTGACGCGGTGTGTTGTATCTCACTCCGAATATTATGGCATATAATTTCCGTTTGGGCCAGCCTGTCTCTCAGGTTCTGCATTTCACTTGAACCGACTGGTGATTTGCCATGTGTTTCATCTTGCAGCACGACCTCGTCATGTTGTTCTTGAACTACAGGGTCTGCCCATGCCACCAGTATATTCATCCTATCCCTGGTCGCTGATTCGCGTGCTCCTCGCAGGATTCCATTAGGCGGGTTAGCATCCTCTAGTGCGGCTTCCTGTTCATTTGTGTTTCTGGTGTTGATGACCATCTCCTGGAGCTCCAAGAGCTACCTTCTGAACTCCTCCTCCTGTCATTGGATTTGGAGTTGCAACGCGTGGTTTCGTATTTCGCTTTGCCATAATTGCTCTATTGTTGTGGTGGCTATTTCTCGCAGCTTTTCGATCGTGCGTGACCGCCGTTAATACGTTGTTATTCTGGGTGATCCTAATGGGACAATGTTTCTTGTGTCGTAGGTCACATCGTGTCCCTCCTGTCCTTTGATCTGTTCGCCTATGACGTGTGCCGAAGGTCCGATGTCTCTCTTCGTCGATAAATCTATTCTCTTCCTGTTTCAAATCTGTGAAGACGTGACTTTTTGTTTCGATCCTCACAGATGACGCGAATTTGTTGATCCTTAAATCCTCTATTTAATTTAAGAATTACAAAATTAAAGTGTTACAAGTTGAGAGTGTATTATCTCGAATGAAAGTTTTTCTGTGTCCTTTTTTGCTACTTCGGCTTTCTCTTTTATTCCCGAATTCTCCGTTGATCCCGCTTGATTGGATCAATCTCAATAAATGTTAACTGGATCAATATTTTTTTTTATTCTCCAGTTTGTTTACGTAATTGACTCAGCTCTTCAATCGTGCTTTTTACGTCAATCGTCATAAATGTCATCCACCTTGTCGACCTCGTAAGCCATTTACCTCGTGTTATTGGGAGCGACGTGACTCATCTACCTCGAACCTACTTCGGACTGAAATTTTTAGCAGGCTTTTTAGTTAATGGACCTAACCGTTTTTGGTATAACCAATAGTTATGACCATGATGCATGAAGAGAAGTAGGGAGTTCGTTTATGGTAATAATAATATAGGTGCAGCTCCATGCATGTTAGAAACATCGGAGTCTAATGTTTAAGAATGCGATTTCGGTTAGTACAATATAGGGTTGGTTTATTCAGAATTCATGTATTTAGCAAATTTTTTAAGTTGTATCAAAATTAACCGAAATATAAAATATGTCAGATCGGATCAGATATTAGATAGTTCGATAGTATCAATGGTGTAGAATTAATCCGAATATGAAATCCAAAAAAATCTGAAAAAATCCGAAAAAATTCTAAAAAGTCTGACCCAAATCGATTTAAATTGTCTTTTACTTCAATTAATTTTGATTACTTTTAAATATTATATAAATATATGATATCCGAACTGCCCGATCAAAACTACCCCATCGGAATTACTACCTGAATTTTACAATAAAACACTTACTATATAACTCGAATTTCAATTAAATATCCAAACCGATTTGTCCAAATCTCGGTTCGGGCCGTGTCATAAAAATTGGTTCAGGTTTTAATTTCAGGCCTACTAATGTTTATCGTTTTCCGTTATAAATACGACATATATAATCCGTAATATGTTTTAAGTTTTTTGTTCATTCAAGTTTGTAACTGTTCTATCAATGAATCTTGCGTAAAGTGCAATTTGTTATTTTTGTAGTCCCTTCATTTACTTCAAAAATCACTATCCCGAGAAAAAGTTGCATAGTATTGAAAGCAATAATACAAAACGATATTTTTCTCTAAAACCAATAAAAACAGGAACTTCGACTTCTGTGGTTGAATATAAAATGTTATTAAATTTAAAAATACAATGCAATGTGGACCCAAAAAGAATAAACTCGAAAGCAGTGTGGACCAGAACAAAAAGAAAGAAGCAATTATCGTTACAATTTTATTTCTCTTTTATTTTTTCTATATAAAAATAGTACTATTTTGTAGTAGGTAGTGAGGTTGAATCCTACCAAGCTCCAATTGAAATTTTTATGTTACAAATGAAGTTATGCTATTATTGATAAAAAATAGTATAATGTCGAAGTTATTTCAGTTTAGTAGTTAGAATTATCCAACTAGTAACTTTAATATCAAGGATTACACCCATTCCCATTGAAAGAAAAGATATATTATACCAGATTTTTGAAAATAATATTTAAATTATAGATCGAATTTTGTCGATTAAACTGCTGAAAAGATAATTAATACGACTATAATTAAAATTTTATGGGAAATTAGCAAATATGGCATAATTTTTTTAATCAATTCACTATATACCATAAAAGCCTAACCTAAAAAATATTCTCTATATTTTTATATTAATTGTTATTCTACCCTTCTTATTTATTTATTTTTTCTTTTTCACTCTTTCTCCTCTTTTCTAATTCTAACTAAATAAAATTTTAAAAAATTTTAAAAACATATATTTTTTTACACATATTAAGAATTAAATTTTTTTAACATGAACAAATTTTTAAATTAAAAACGAATATGTTATTAACTAATATGTTATTAACTAATTTTGTATAGAACACTAATATATAAAATATATATATCTAGCTGATGTAATATGTCTATTTTCTTGTAAAATCACCAATTTATATATATATTTTTTTAAAAAAAATTTAATTTATTTGTTCTTCCATTCCTCTTATTTTCTCCTATCTTCCTTCTACTTCTACTTCTCAACCTACTCATCTTCTACTTTTTCTCCTCTCTCTTCTTATGATTCTTTTCCTCCTTATTCTTTCTATTCTCTTCATCATCATCCTCCTACGATGTATTGTCTTTTTAATTCTCATTTGATTTCTAACTGTTCTTTTTATTTTTCTTCTTTGTTTCTTCACTCTTATATACCATATAAATAAATAATTTTTATTATTATATACTATGTGTTCTATATTGTATAGTAGCTCTATATTATATAGCATATCTATATCATAGAGTAGGAAGTAAACTTCCTTAAATCTCTTCCTCTCTTTTCTTATCTTTCCACATATCTATATGATTAAAATAAATCTATCTATATTAAGAATCTCAATAAATGCGATCTATGGTTGTGTTTATAACTTTTCATTTAAAAATAAAATTTTATTGAATAAATACGATCTATGGTCGTGTCCATCTATTCTACGGTTGTAATTACATCTTTTCAATCACACAATTTGAAACCTATTTATACCACTTTTTTGTCAATGCACCTACTATAATGTAGGCAGCAGGAACTCGACCCATGATTGTGTAAATGCACTTACCTTTAGTGGACTTACATTCGGTCACTAGGCTAAAGGTCATCTCCCTATTTATATCCACTTTAATTCACAATTGTGTTTTGTAGTAAATGTGATATTCAATCTTTTATACTTATTTCACAAAATTTTATTAATTTTAAAATAAGTAAAATTTCATAATTCTCATTCATATTTTTTCTTCTCAAGAAACTTTCCCAAATTTGGTTTCAATCTCTTTTAGTCATGTTTTGTATTGTGATTATTTAATATTGGCAAAATGCAATCTACGGTAGTAAAAATTTCATTACATTTTTTAATTATATTTTTTGGAATAATTTATAAACACTTTAGAAAAATTGTTTGGGAGTTGGTTGTGATGAATTCACAAATTTCTTCTAGTGAGTGTCGGTTTTTATTCTTTTCAGAATTTGAAATTTGGTTACTGATTTTGTTTTGAGATTTGATGAATTCATAACAATAGGGTTCCAAAGGTTGTGTCTTTTTATTACATCTTTTTTAGGCTAAACATTACATCTTTTCATTACTAAATATTTTTCTTTAAGAACTGATCACACTTTTTAAAATCTATATTTATCCCATATAAAATTTGCAATTTAGTTATCAATTTTTTCGGTATTTGATGAGTTCATATAAATTGGGTTTTAGCTAATAAAATAATAAATCATATATTATGAAAATATATTAAAAATGATAAATAATAGACCATAAGTATTATATTCACTTTAATGATAATCAAAATCAAAACCAAATTTAGTGATTATTGTTATCAACTTCTTACAAAAAAATAATATAAGAACCTTCCCAATTTTAAGCGAAACTAAATTTATCAATGGTTTCTCCCTCTATAATTATTATATTTTACAAATCAAATTATGTGTTATTATTTGTTATAGAGTTCTAAATAATATAGGTTCCACCAAAATTTTGTTAATTCAATTTCATATATATCAAATACCTTTTATTAAGAAAATATTTCCAAATTGATATTTTGCCGTTTCAATATTTACCTTTTCTATAACAAAACCATTTTAAAAATTTTCTAAACATTATGTAACTCTAAATGCCTAATTTTTTGTCAAAGTATAACATAATTTATAACCATTAGGTTTTTTTTAGTAGTTAAACTGTTGGTATTTTTATATTTTTATAGGTTTGTGTCTTTTCACTCACAATTACGTAAGAGTTTTTTTTCTTTTTCTTTTCATTTAATAAAAGTTATTTTTTTGTCAAAATTAGTTATATTAACTTTGCCCACAAATCATATTGAGTATTGCAAACCAAATATTTTCTCTTATTTCAGTATTCTTTAGCTTATCAATTATATATTTCCCTCAATAATTACATATAAAGTAGTTTTTTTATGGAAATTATTTTATAGTAAGTCAAGTCTTCATCATTTTTAAACAATTCTAAGTACTTTTTTTGTATTACTAAAGTTGAATTGTTTCAGTTAAAATATAATTAAAAAATATATTTGTTTTTTCAAAGATATATTTTTTATTACGACTATTCATCTATAGTTATGTTTCTTTATTATCTTTTGTGTATTTTACTTTTTTAAAATATATTTTAAAGCATATTTTTGTTATGTCTTATAAACTTATATTTTTATGTGAATTAGAGGTTATTAATTGTCGACTTTTGTATTATTTAACTTTTATACATACAAAATTATTGGTTTTAATCATAATAACATCAACTAAAAACCAAAAGTTACTTATATTTTAAAAAAATCTACTTATCTTTAATTTATATGGTAACTTTTTGTTAAAGATATAGTTTAAAATTTATAATAAATTTTTTTGTAAAACAATTTTTGTTTATTATGTCGGTATATTAATCGTTATATAGTTTTTTGTAATGATATAAATTTTTACAATGTGTTAAATTTTAAATAATTAAAGAATCAACTACTATTAACAGTTAATTTTCTGTATTATCTTATAATATAAGTTAAAATTTCATAATAGTTTTAAAATTTTAATTTCATAATATTAAAAATAATTCTTAAAAAGTTTTTTAAAAATTTGTTAACTAAATCAGTGATTAATTTATTTTCTTGGTTTCCTCTTTTATGTTACGAACTATGATTAATTAGAACACAAAATCCAAGTGAACAATACAAACAAACATCACAAATATAAGAATACAAATCAAAGGCAACCATGATGCCTCAGCGAGAATTAAAATCATTACAAAATAACTCATATTTTTTTAGCCATGAACATAATACTTTAATTGAAACTTTAGTCTGTCCTCTTAATTGATTTTTGTTTTCTCTTTAATTTTTCAAATTTTTTCTTTAGTTTTTTCGCATGCGATCTCTTCATTCTTCGTTATAACTAATTTCTCTACACTTATTTCACCAAATAATACTTTATTTCTTAAATCTGGATTATTACTATCTATTATGTTGAATAGAATCAATTAGTACTTTACTTTTCATAATTGTTTGAAACAACCCAATTTTTTAAACATGACAAATTCCACATATACAATCACAAGTGAAGAATCACAAGCAACGACTTGCTTTTTCATCTTTTTCTCTACAACTTTTGTAGCCACTTTGTCCATTTGAGAATCATACAAATTTTGTCACGCTGTATATCTATAGTCTTTTTCATTATACCCATTTAGTCTTCACCAAAGTTTTGTTATCATATCTTGGTTCTCTACCTTAAGTGTAAAGAATTTTTATTATGTGTTCACAAAGAAGTTTTCCTGAAACTCGAATATGAGGGTTTTTTTTATCACGGAAAAAGTTTATACTCTGTCCCACGGTGTTAGAAAGAAAAACACCACATAAAAGTGACTCAGGAGTTTGCTTCAATGCTTGATGATATTCAAGCATCCTTACTACAGAATGCTTGAGAGAACTTTTCATTTTTCACAGACTTAGCATCTCGATATGCTGCTTTAAACAATTCCAAAATCTCGGTCTTCTTCATTTTTTTGGTTTGTGATCGTTGTTTGGTGTGAGAATGTAACTCTCTCTTTGTTTTACAACATGTAACTATTTCTTTTATAGATTTTGAAGTAAACAAAAAGAGAGAAAAAGAGAATTAATTAGGAGGGATCTGAGTTATATTTAGAAAGAAGGGACAATTAGATTCCAAATTTTAACTATTTAGGTTTCTCTAAAAGTAACTACTTCAAATTACAAGGGTTGACCGTAGCCATTAAAATAATTTCTTTTTCGAATTGTTAAAAAAATTGGACACTGTTTACCTTTCGTAGTAATGAAGGCAAAACAAAAATTTAAAATAGATTGGTATTAATATATTAACCAATTTAAGATTCACAATAGATTGGTATTGAATATCATGGTTTATAAATAGTTGAATACTTCTAATTTTGGTGATAAAAAAGAATTTTTTTTCAAATTTTACTGTAAAATGGCTAAAATTGTGTAAAAATGTAATTGTTCAAACTTCAACAATTGCGATTGTTCAATATACCTTTTAATATATATATATATATATATATCTATAAACTGTTCTTTTCATATTTTCCTCAAACAGTTTTACTAATGACTATACGTAAAATAGATAAATTGAATAAAAGATTCAATTATTTTAACAAATAGTGACTGTACTTGTACTAGGAATGAGACTATATTGAAAGACAAAGTAAGTTTATAAAAAAGCACTTTTGGAAGACTTTGGAGTTTTTTTAATATCAATTTGTATTTATATGATTTTAATAGATTTCTACATACGTGATTGTAAGGAAATTTGATCAATTACATCAGATTTTCAAATGCATTACTCTGTGGTTTGTGACATGTATCTTTTTGTATTTGAAAGTCATTTCAGAAGCCAAACAATTGATTTTTAAACATCTATGTTCATTGTTGTGATCGACCTTTTTGATATTAAAAAGATCCCAAATTGGTTTTTATGATCCAAGCTCTCTATTCTTTCTTCTATTTTCATACAATTCATATCATCTTGCGATAAATAAAACCAATTATAACAGAATTAAAGATCATAACTGGTTTTTTTATTATATCGAGGGAATTCTATCAAAGTTCTGTAAAGTCAAGTTAAAAATACCTAATTGATTAGTCGAAAAACACATAGGAAAATTAGGGATTTTGATAACTATACTTGCTAGGGTTTCGGTTATTATTTCCAATTGTACATGTTTCTATCATTTCATGTTGTTCATTATTTTTAAATTAATTGTTTTAAATGATTGTTATTCATCAGGTAAAATAAAAGCAGTAAATAGTATGGAGATAGAGTATGAATCCGTATGTAGTTCTTCAATAACTACTACTGGTTAGGTTTTATGTTTTTCTATATGTTATTTCTTCTAATTCTATGTTTTTATTTTTTAGTCGTATAATAATTATAAGCTATCATTAAGGATACCAATTTTATTGTATTTTTAAAAATGTTTCATTCTTAATAGGTAAAAAAAAGGAAGATCGTGTCAAAAAGAACCATATAATAATACAATGTGGAGACTGTAATGCTTGGGTTTGGTTAAATGAAAGTTCTGATAGAGATAAGAAAACAAAAACACCTTTATTTTCTATTTGTTGCAAAAAATATCGTGTGTCACTACCATTTATACAAGATCCTCTATTGGTATTAAAAAAATTATCGAGTGACCCAACATTTTTGGGAAATATAGGGTCATATAATTCAATTTTATCTTTCACTTCAATCGGCGCAAAAATTGATTATTTTGTACAAAATACATATGGTTTGTATTGTTTTAAATATATGGAGAGAATTATCATATGATATGCTCGTTATTGCCAAGAGAAGGAGAACAACCTAAAATTTCTCAAATGTATATTTTTGATACTACAAATGAATTAAAAAATAGGCTTGGTGTGATGAATCGAGATAGTAGTGATGAACTAGATGAAAATATTGTATCTATTTTAATCGAAATGGTCGATTAGGATAATGTTCAAGCCAAAGTGTTTAGAAAATCATGAGATAGGTATGGAAAGTACAGGACTAGATACTTTTGAAATTCATCTAATCGTTTATGAAAAAAAGACAATATGAATTGCCTTCTACAAATGAGATAATTGTTTTAGTTGTTGGTGGTTTTAGTTTTTCAATGGGAGAAAGATGTATTATTTTAAATCATCATTGTGGTAATTTTTAACGAATATGGAGTACTCATCCATTTTTTATGACACTACAATATCCCTTATTATTTGTATATGGTGAAATTGGTTATTATGAAGACATACAATATACAATTACTTTTAAAAAGGGACAAAAAGAATTTATAACAATGCCAATACTATACATATCTATTACATACAAGACCCACTCGAAGTTCACATATTGTTCATAGTGGACGCTTATTTCAGCAATTCATTGTTGATGTATATACAACAACAGAATCATTTTGTTTACAATGGATTAGACTAAATCAAAATGCAATAAGAGCTGAAGTGTATAACAATGTTAAAGATGCTATTACTAGAGGTGATAATGATCCTTAAAGTGTTGGAAAACATATTGTTTTGCCATCATCACATACGGAAATTCCAAGATGCATGGCATAAAATTATTAAGATGTTATGGCGCTTTGTCGGAGTTTGGAAATCCAGATTTGTTTGTAACAATAACATCAAATCAAAAATGGATAAAGATAGCTGAGTTTATAAATTTGTCAAATGACTTAACTAGAATAAGTAGACCTGATATTGAATCAAAAATATTTTATATGAAACATAAAAAATTCATTAAAGATATTGAGCAAAAACTTTTTTGGTCCAATTAATGGAAGTAATTTTCTTATTATTTGATTAAATATTAATAATTTATTTACTAATTTTAATTATTAATTAATTTTTTCTTGTACATATAATTGAATTTATGTGCATATACTTATATTGTTACGGCAAATTTGAAAAACCCATCACTAGAAGAAATTGACAAATTTGTTTCAACAGAATTACCAAATATTAATAATGATTTTAAGGATTATCAATTAGTAGAACATCATATGATTCATAGCCTATGTGGTGTAGATCAGTCAACTAATTCATGTATGCAAAATGGAGTATGTACAAAAAGACATCTTCGCCAAATTTGTGGTATTTCTTCAATTGATAAAGATGGATATATGATTTATAAAAGAAGAAATATAGATTGAAGTTATATTCTAAAGGGAGATATTAAATTTGACAATCATCATATGCTACCTCACAATTTAGAGTTACTAAAGAAATATAAAGCTCACATAAACATCGATTATGTAACAAGACCAGTGCAATAAAATATTTATTTAAATATATCACAAAATATGTTGATAAAGCCACAATTTCTCTAAAGAGGAAAAAAGAGAGGCAAAAGAGTGTGTAGAAGATGGAGGATCTAATTTAGAGATGGTTAATGAGATAGATAAATATTTAGACTGTAGGTATGTTTTTGCTTGTGAAGCAGCTTGCCGTATATTTAAATTTGAGATACACCATCAAAGTCAAGCAGTCTAAAGATTAAGTATTCATCCACCAAATCAACAATCATATATTTTTAGTGACAATGATAACTTAAATACAATAGCAATTGATGTGAAAAATCAAAGAAGCATGTTTACTAGCTGGTTACAAATAAATCAACATGATCCAGAACCTCGTAAATTAACATAGGTTCAATTTCCAAGCAGGTATATTTGGAACAAGCAAAACAAACAATGAGAAAAACGTAAAATATGCAGAACTTATAATGTTCATCTAGCATATGGTGAATTGTATTATCTTCGAATGTCAATAAATTATAAAAAGGACCAACAAATTATGAGGATATTCTTACACTCAGTGGAATAGTACATAGTTCATTTAAGAATGCATGTATAGCTATGTGCTTACTAGAAGGAGATGAGGAATGTCATGAAGCAATAAAAAAGCCTCTCTCTCGGCATATGCAAATCAGTTGCATAATATATATGTTATGTTATTAGTCCATTGTGAATGAACTTTTCCTCTAAAACAGTAGAATTCATTTTGGTAAGATATGAGTGAAGATATAGTTTACCAACAGAAAAAATTATTTAATTTTAGGAGCATGAATTAAAATGATGAGGAAATGAAAAATTATACATTAATGAAAATTGAACTGATTCTTGGAAAATATGATCACACGTTTAGTGATTTTCCTGAAATGCCAAAGGTTGACCATAATTTGATAACTCGTATATCTAATTCAATGATAAATCAAGAAAAAAGTTATGATATTAAAAACATAAAAGGGAGCATAGTTCTCAATTTTTGTTACTAAATAAACAACATCATGAGGCTTATGATGCTGTGATTTATTCAGCTTACCATAAACAAGGAAAATAATTATTTTTATATGGTTCAAGATGGACAGGTAATATATCAAGACTTTAATACTTTTCTAATTATTAAAAATTAGTAACATAGTAGTAATTGTAATTGTATGGTTATGAGAGTGGAAAAACATTTGTATATAACACTATAATTAATCATCTACAATCCGAAGAACAAATTATAATTTCAGTAGCATCTTTGCGTACCTCTTCTTTACATCTACTGGGAGGGATGATAAATCATTCTAGATTTAAAATAACTTTAACTCTAATGGAAGAATGTGTTTGTGATATAAAATCAAATAGTTTTTTTTAGCAAATTTGCTTATCAACACAGATCTTATAATCTGGGATGAAGCAGCCATGACCCATAAATATTAATTTGAAGCTTTCGATAAATCAATGCGTGATACTGGCTTCTAGTAACATGAATTCTTATGGTATGCCTTTTGGTGGTAAAATTGTTTTGTTAGGAGGTGATTTTCGACAAATATTACCTATTATTTATGAGGGAACTAGACAAAATAGTGTCTCGGCTTCAATCAATCGGACATATCTATGGAATAGTTGTCAAATGTTTTCACTTAATGAAAATATGTGTTTACAAAAATCAGAAAAAGATTTTGCAAAATGGATTTTGGATGTTGGTAATGGAACTGCTAAGAAAGAAATTTTTATGTCAAGTAAATATTCAGAAATAGATAATATATATGTTGATGGAAGGGTATTATTAGACATCAAAGATGATGGAATAAATGCAATTCTCGATTATGGATACACATCATTTGACAAAAAGTTTTTAGATTCTAATTACTTAAGAGACAAATTATATATATAAAAGAAGACTCTGTCTCTCCAGAAATCGATATGTGGCGTTTTAGATCATTTTGGTGCTGCCACATAAGCTCAAGTTTTTAATCAAAACTACCAATCAAGATAAAACAATAATACACATCATCAAATTTAAATTTTACATAACAAACTCATTTATTTTTTTAATTGCAAACATATATCAAAATCATAACTACATAGATTAATATATATATAAAATAAATACTAGGAAATTAAACGTAATTATGTATTAATTCAATTTTAAAATTTTCAGTTTATTGTTATAAAGAAAACAAGCAAAGTGATTCATGTATATATATATTTGCTTTAATTATATATATATATATATATATATAAGCTGAGTGAGTTTCTCTCAAATTAACACATCAGATTTTTGGAGCTTTATACAACTGACACATCACCTTCTTTTATTTATGTAAAAACCAATCAAATCATTTCATTAATACATGTCACACATAGAGATGGAGAGAGCGAGATGGAGAGAGAGAAAGAGAGAGAGAGAGAGGTAGAGAGAGAAAGTTAGAGTGAGAGAGTTAGAGAGAGAGAAAATTAGAGAGTTAGAGAGAGATAGAGAGGGAGAAAGGTAAAGAGAAAGAGAGTTAGAGAGAGCATTAGAGAGAGAGAGTTAAAGTGAGAGAAAGAGAGAGAGAGAGAGAGTTAGAGAGAGAGGGAGAGAGAAAGTTAGAGAGAGAGAGAGAGAAAGAGAGTTAGAGAGAGAGAGGGAGAGAGAAAGAGAGTTAGAAAGAGAGTTAGAGAGAGTTAGAGAGAGAAAGAAGGTTAGAGACAGAGTTAGTGAAAGAGTAAGAGAGAAGGAGAGAGAGAGAGAAAGAGAGGGAGATTGAGACAGAGAGAGAGATAGAGAGAGAGAGAAAGAGAGTTAGAGAGAAAAAGGGTTAGAGAGAGTGTTAGGGAGAGATAGAGAGAGTTAGAGAGAGAGAAAGAGAGTTATAGAGGGTTAGAGAGAGAAAGAGAGTTAGAGAGATAGAAAGAGTAAGAGAGAGTTAGAGAGAGTTAGAAAGAGAAAAAGAGAGAGTTAGAGAGAAAAAAAGAGAAATAATTAAAGAGATAGAGAGTTAGAGTTAGAAAGAGAACCCGCACATCGCGCGGGTACTAATCTAGTCTATATTAACACTAAGGAATGACGCTATTGACAAAATCAATAAATTTATGTTAGATAAGTTACATGGTAAATTGATGATGTATTCAAGTGCATGTTCAGTGAGTAATAATGAATATGAAGACTCGTATCACAGTTTAGATTATCCTATTGAGTATTTAAATTCAATCAATTTATCTGCATTTCCACAACATAAATTATATCTTAAAGAGTATACCCCAATTATACTTATATGTAACATATGTCAAAGTGATGATTTATAAAATGGAACTCGTTTGATATTTCTTCGTATGGGTGAACGAGTGATTAAAGCTAAAATAATATATGGAATTAACACACGTGATATAATTCTCTTACCAAGAATTGTACTTTGTCAAGGTGATGGAAAGTTTCCATTCATAACTTGGAGAAAACAATTTCCAATAACAACTTGTTTTGCCATGACTATAAATAAGAGTCAAAAAAAACTTTTAATAAAGTAAGATTGTATTTTCCAAAACAAGTTTTTAGTCATGGACAATTGTATGTAGCATTGTCTAGAGTTACTTGCTTCAAAAGTTTGAAAATAGGGTGAATTTGCTAGAAATACAAGAGTTTTTGATTAATTAGGTAGACGACATATGTTTTGTGCATTTAGTTCTCTCACCTCTCTCATGGATAAAAAGACTCAAATGGGGCTATAGCATGTGAAGAAGGGATTAAATAAAGATAAAATAAAATAAGAGAAAAGAAGAAAAAACATGAGCGCTTGTGTGGGAAGTGTGAGATATTTATTGTCCACGTCATACGAGAGAGGCAGTAATAGGGGATAAAGGGGTAAGGGGAAATAGTGATGTTAGTACTAATAAACTTTTTGTATAAACGTAACTCTGCAAATAATTAGTTACTTCTATAGAAGATTAATGATAGTTACAGTCTTACATATTACATTTGTAACTAATAACTTATCGTTTGTATTTAATTATGTACATATACTGTCAAATGTGTAACTAATGAGCTATGGGTTATGGTTTGATGCAAAAATACATAAGAAGTTAATGTGGCTACCATGATAATTAGGCATGTAGCAGTACACATGTTTCGCTACCCCAGGTAGACCTGAACGTAGAAAGCTCTTTGAGGAAAAATGATGGTGTGGAATAGTCCCAATGTTAAGTTGTGACCATGATACCCGCAATATTTTGATGAGTCTGATGAGGAGAGTATGAGTGAGACACAATTAACTTACCATATAAAATAGGAAAGGTGCACGACATTGTGATGTATGGTTAACAACAACGATCACCTTTGTGGCTAGTGTCAAAGGCGAATAGGCGCTGAGGGAACTCCATGTTAGCCATCTGTTACACACATGTTAGATGCGTTAGACGGAAAGGTCTTTTCCGTGTATGTATGTAAACGAACATATAACATGTTATGTTCATGTTTATATATCCATAATATCATGAATTTATAACAAAATTAGTTATATGAGACTGTAAATGTGTAAACATAAATGTAAATGTGTATGTACACTTGTAACAGTAACTGATATAAACATATACAATTCTGAAATCATTGAAGCAATTCAAAATATTGGTTAGATCTGCACAAAAAAATTCAACGCAAAACTTTCTCTAAACCCAGATAAACAAAATCGGAGAGAATGAGAAGGTTACGAATTAATTGGAGGGAAAAATGTGAAATGGGAGAGAAAACATGATTATAGTATAGTATGGTCAAAATTGTCTTAAATTACAAACAATGTCCTATGGAAAAGAAATATGCTATCTACCTAATTTAGAAAAAACTTGTGTACATCAACCAAAATTTCTCTTGAAAATATACCAAAATCATAAGCGGTTTGTAATATAGTTTATAAAAAAAATATAATATATTATGAACTGAATTAAATTCTTATAATTCTTGTCACAACAAGATTTCACTTAACTACAAAATATTCGTACTTAACTAAACTAAAAAAAAATATGATGTTTTTCTTACTGTAATTAATGTATCTCTTGTTCACTATGCCCCTTATTTTTTTAATGTTATTATTCAATATATCTCTAAATTTCCAATACAAAAAATATATTTAAATAAATAATTATTAAATTTAGTGTTTTCATCTAATCTCAAATAGATAACTAATTCTAATATGAGTGTCTATTTAGTGTTTGTAATATTTTTCTCATAACTATAAAAATTGTTAGTTGTTTTTCAATCTTTAAGAAAAAAAATTCCATAACTTATAACTTTTGGTATTTACAGTACTTTTAAGTCTATGTTATTAATTTCAAACAAAGATTTGTCTAATAAAGTATTTAATATTGTTACAAACAGTAAAAAATAATTTATAGTGGAAGTGCTTATGTGCGACATCAAGCGGGTTCAGTACCTAGTATTAGATAAAAGTTAATTTGATAAAAATGTAAGATTTTGTACCGTTTCCTTAATTCTATCAATACATATACCAATTCTCCCAAATCTTATTATCAGCTGAAGGGGATCTACGTTGGAGACAATGGGGGCATGTTTTCTATAAATATGCTATAATAAAAAGAATTAGCTTTAAAGAAATTTATGATTTTGTTGGTGATAGTGGTATATGATTCGTTGCTATTTGCAAGAATAACACGTACTCAAAGCATAATGTGAGGTGAATAATATACCAAATGGTTTAACATATTATTACACTATTGTTTTATCAAATCTGGTGATCATCTAGTACGTCAGTTTTGTAAACACTGTAAAGTAATGACGAAAAGTCAAAACTAGTTAAAGATTCTGTCATACGGCGTCGTTTGAAACTTAGTTACACTAATCTCCTCCATGAAACGCCTCATGTCTTCGTTATCCCACATCTCTTCTTGGTCATCCATACCTATAATCAGCTCAGGATCCTTCTTCGACACTTTTTCCTGACCAACATTGATGCTCGTGTATCTCTGAACCGACAAGATGTTCTTGATACTGTCGACACAGTGGTGTCTAGATGAGATATTCGTGGCGATCTTGTTAAGAAGACGAGCTGAAACGGAGAATGAAGAAGATGGAATGGGTGTCAAAGAAGAAGAGCTGCTACATTCTTTGTTGTTATTGACGATTAATGGCTTGTGGGTCATCGGGTCAATTCCGTTTCTTTCAAGTCTTTTTTTAAGACAAGAGTTCCAATGGTTCTTAATGTCGTTGTCTGATCGGTTCGGCATCTGCTGAGCTATGGCTGCCCACCTGCCATATAAATACAAGTATTTATCAGTTGAATAATAATTCTATCCTATCATTTTATTTTATAAATTATATTATAATTGCTTAGACTTTTACTAAACACTGACTTGACTGTAACTTTATATTCCCTAGAGTTATTGGGTCTAAGAGTCTAAATGGTAACATCTGATTTTAGCTGATTCTAGCTAAATTTTTATTTTATTTTTTCAGTAGAATCTCACTAAATAAGTTGAATTTAAATAGTAACATAAGAATATGGCTGAATTTTGTGGAATTTAAAATATAAAACCCAATCTAAAATAAAATAGGTCAAATTGAACTAGAAATACCTAAAAAGCGAAAATTGAGCTTAATCATATTGAGAATGTATGGAGTATCCAAAATATATGAAATACAATTATATATCTAAAAGAATATTTATTAATAATTTAATATTAAAATATTCAAAATTATAATTATAAATTGGAACAAAAATTCAAAACTGCAGGTGGTCTTTAGTCTAGTGACAGGTGGTAAATCCACTAAAGCTGAGCGCACTTGCATATTAAGGAATTGAATCTTACTGCCTACATTATGTAGGAAGTTAGCTAAGGGACCGGCGAGTTGTAGTTCAATATTGACAATATATATAATTATAAATTCATAATTATAATTATATAATTATTCATTTTAGAACAAAATAATATAAAACCAAAATATTTAAATCTTTACTTAAATTTTGAATTTTCTTAGATTGTTTTACTATATTTTAATTTGTTTTGATATTGAATAAAATACATAAATTCAATCAAAACCGAATAGTTCACATATATTTTGGATCTTTCACAACTATTACAATCGAACTATACCCGATCTATATCGAACCAAGTTCGATCTAAAAAATATGTCTCAAAAGATGATTTGGTTTGTTACAATCCACATAGGTCTTGAATGTTTATATTTAACAACAAAATACATGATTTGGTTTGTTATTTATAATTAAGTATATCTTTATTCAAATATTAGTTAGATTTATTTATTAAATTAATATTTTAAATTCTACTAAATTCAGTTAGATTCCTCTATGACCATTTAATTTTAATTTATTCAACCAAATTCACTGAAAAAAATTCAGTCAGACTCAACTACAGTTTTACCATTGTGGTGTCTAAATAGTAACATAATTCAACAATTCAGCTGGTCTCCATTTATACATACAATTATTTCATAATTCAACATTATTTTGTATTATTTAAAATAGGGAGAATTGCAAACATGCTCCTCAAAGGAGGACATTTTCATCACAACCCTCATTTTTTAGACATTTTTAAAAAATGCCTCTCATTATAGAAAAATGACTAAATACCCTTATATTATTATTATTTTATATTTTTACAAAAAAATTTCCTTCCAAAAAAAAATTCCCAACAAAAAAAAAATTTCTCGCCAAAAAATATAAATTTCCCGCCAAATTTTTTTCCGCTTTACGAAAAAAAATTCTACCAAACAAATTTGTAAGGGAGTTTATAAAAAAATTTTATAAGAGCACTTACAAAATTTATAAGGCTTTATTAGAGAGCTTAAAAAATTTATAAAGTTTTCTAAGAGACCTTATAAAATTTATAATGCTTTATGATAGAGCTTATATAATTAATAAGGCTTTATAAGATAGCTTATAAAATTTATAAAGTGTTTATAAAAAATTTATAAGGTGCTTAGAAAAATTTATAAGATATTTACAAAAATTTATAAGAGCGCTTATAAATTTTTTTTAAGCCTTTATAATAGACCTTATAAAATTTATATGACTTTGTAATAGAGCTTATATAATTTATAAGGTATTATAAGAGACCTTATAAAATTTATAAGGTGTTTATCAAAATTTATAAGGTTTTATAAGAGAGCTTATAAAATTTATAAGGTGTTTATAAAAATTTATAAGGCATTTGTAAAAATTTATAATGTGGTTATAAAAATTTTGTAAATATTTATAAACACACTTATAAAAAGTAATTGGTGGAAAATTATTTCTTTTGGCGGGAATTTTTTTTCTTTGTAAATTCTTTTTTTGAAATTCCATAAAAAAAAGTTTTGGCACGAAAAAAAAAACATTTTGGCAGGAAATTTTTTTTTTTTGCGGGAAAAATTGATAACAATTCTTTTGAGGGTATATTTGTCATTCTTGTATTAATGAGGCGTATTTTTGAAAAGATAAATGACAAGGGACATTTTTGAAAATGGGTACACTAAAAAGGACATTTCTCAAAATTTCCCTTAATAAAAAGTAAACAATACTGTGTCTCATAAAATAATTTAATCTATAAGGGGAAAATAAATTATTACAAATTTAACTAATACTTAAATTTTAAATAATAATAAAGATATTATATAATTATTAAACCTCAATAATATTTTAGTTAATATATATATATATATAAGTAATCCTTGAATTAAAAATAATCTCAATCTACAATAGAATGTATCACACCAAACTGGAATTGACTAAATAATTGAAAGGAACCTAAATTCATATACTTGAAAAACCAAATACTAACATGATTATATCAAAAACTGAATAGGGTACCCAAAATACATGAAATATAATTATATAGAAAAAGTTATTTATTTTGATAAAAGTTTAATATTTAAATATTCAAAATTATCTAACATATATATACCAAACTAAACGTGACAAAAAAAATCAAATAGGTGTTAAATGAATGGAGCCAAAAACCTGAATACCTGATCTGAATCTAAACAAATATCTAAATGTTCATCTTTGATGCGGGAATACAAGATCATGTTTAATTTGCTATCTATAATTAATTGTAACATTGGCATTTTGGTATCCGGATCTGAGCAGGTCGGATTTGGAGTTTCGGGTCTTTCAAATTTAGCTATATAGAACTTGTTCGAGTATTTTACTATTTTAACTCGGGTTTGGGTATTTTGTTGGGTTAGGTTTGGTTCAGTTTCTCTTATTTCGGATCAGTCAGTTCAGATAAACTACTCAAGACTAATTAATTGTATATTTATTTAGTTATTAATTAAATAAATAAATTATAAAATAGTTGTGGAATGATAGAATATTTATGTATATAAATGATAAAAGCTGAATTTGGAGAATTGTAAAATTGAGCTGAATTGTGGAATTGGGCTGAACTAATGTTACTAGTTAGACACATTATTAGGA